>JAJIBD010031504.1:0-135000 GCA_021461705.1 Cryptotis parvus
AACCAACAGGTAAATCAAGGTAAAGGACATTTCAAATCATCAGGAGATGATTTTTTCTTTTGGTAACCCTTGTTTTTATAAATAATACTCATACTAAAATGTTCACAGATGTTGTAAGAGTAAAACTTGGTTGAAACCCCAGCACCAAGAACTAGCTCAGTGGCTTGACAATTAATGGTTTGAGGTTAATGGTTTGACAGATGTCATATCCTTCCAGGCAGGGCTGTGTAGGTCTCTAGGTCTCTCTCTCTCTGTCTGTTTCTGTTCTGTCTGTTTCATCTGTCCCTCCCTCCCCCACCTAAAAAGGCAATACCCCTTGTATAGTGAGGGCAGGGGGCAGAGAAGGCAGGATTGACGGCTCTGTGTGAACTTATTTCCAGGCCCAGCTGTTTTCCTAGCTAAAAATCCTTAAGTAGGTGACTTTGCTGTAACCCTAGGTTGCCTCACCTGTGAACAGTCATAGATAATGATGGAACCTGCCTTTGGGGCTGAAACAACTTGGTGAGGCCCATAGAAGCTCATCTTTGACCTAGTTCCGGGGTGCTAACTGGTGGTCTCTATTGCTCTGAGTGTAGCCTTTCCTTAACGATGTGACATCAGGTGTTTTGAGTGAGCGCCAATTAATTGCCTAGAGCAGAGGTGCCCAAACTTACCAAACTTACATGACCAGCATCCTCTTCTCAGGGAGAAAAAAAAAACAATCAGTAACCCCGCCCCACCGCCTTCAGCTCTATCTTCATTAAGGGATCAAAGAGAAAGAGCCCCCTCTGGCCCAGTTGCCCCAGGCTGCTGCCACCCTCCTAGGTTGGTCCTGTGCTCCCCAGGGGGCAGTGTTGCCCACTTTGGGAAACATTATTTAAACAGTGGTTCCAGCCATAGCTGTAATGAATACTCCTGCCCACACAGGTCTTCCTGGATCCAGGATCACCCCTCAGGGCTCCAGGGTCCTTCCCTATTTGGCTCTTTTTGTTCCTGCTGGAGCTTCTTGGCTGGGCTTTCTGGTTTTCTGGTTTTGTTTGGTTTGAGCCACAACCAGTGGTGCTCAGGGGTTACTCCTGACTCTGTACTTAGGAATCACCCCTTGGCAGCTCAGGGGACGCCTGTGGGATGCTGGGGATCAAACCCAGGTCAGCAAGGCAGGTGCCCTCCTCCACGGTGCTGTTGCTCGGCCCCCTCCTTTGGCTTTCTGATCTGTCCTCAGGGACCCTTATCTGTGATTGCGGGTGGGCCTTCCCCAATGCCTGGTGCAGTTGTGTCTTCCAGCAGACTCTACCTTCTTACAGTGCCCTTGGCTTTGCTTCCAGGAGCTGGACATGTCCACAGGGGATCCCAAGTGGCTGGACGTGATTGAGCGTGACCTGCACCGGCAGTTTCCTTCCACGAGATGTTTGTGTCCCGGGGGCCACGGGTGAGCAGGCTGCGCTCAAGGATACAGAGGCAGTCACAGTGGTCTGTGGGTATTGCCGGGCCTGCCTGGACTGGCCTCTTCCGGGAACAGGTTCTGGAGGTTCTGGTGTGGAGAGAGGCTTAGAGAGGGCAGCGGGGGCGGAGGGAACTCTGAGAGATGTGGCTGAGGACCAGGAGGGCTGTAGCTGTGGAGGAGGGGACCCTCCTGTCCAGTCTCTGATACATTCCTTTTCTGTTTTTAGTTTCTTTTTTCCAATTTTGGGCCACACCTGGGGGTGCTCAGGGGACCACATAAGGCCAAGGACCAGCCCAGGCCCCTCACATGTGCAGGTGCTGCCTCTTCAGCTGCCTCTGGACCACCCCCCCCCAGTACAGTCTTATGTTTTGGGGCCACACCTGCCTGTGTTCAGGTTTAATCCTGGCTCTGTGCTCAAGGATCACTCCTGATGGTGCTTGGGGAACCATGTGGTGCCAGGGATTGAAAGCATGCAATGCCGGGCAACTTCCAACTGTGTTATCCCCTCCGGCCTCTAGATACGTTCTTACCTGTCTCATCAGCACACCTGGCTCCGCCCTTTGACTTTGTCTCTTTCTTGCAGCCATTGGGGTGTCAGGGATTGAACTGGGCTGGTACTGGGCAGCGCCTTTCCACTGTGCTTCCTCCAGCTCCTTCCTTCCTTCTTCCTTCCTTCCTTCCTTCCTTCCTTCCTTCCTTCCTTCCTTCCTTTCCTTCCTCTTCCTTCCTTCTTCCTTCCTTCCTTTCCTTCCTTCCTTTCCTTCCTTCCTTCCTCTTCCTTCCTTCCTTCCTTCCTTCCTTCCTTCCTTCCTTCCTTCCTCTTTTCTTCCTTCCTTCCTTCCTTCCCTTCCTTCCTCCTTTACTTCCTTCCTTCCTTCCTCTTTACTTCCTTCCTCTTTCCTTCCTTCCTTCCTTCCTTCCTTCCTTCCTCTTTACTTCCTTCCTTCCTTCCTTCCTCTTTTACTTCCTTCCCTCTTTCCTTCCTTCTTTTCCTTCCCTCTCTTTTTCTTTTCCTCCCTCCCCTTCCTTCCCCTCCCCTCCCTCTTACCTGTCTCTCTCCCGCCTCTCTCTTTCTCTCTTTCTTTCCCACACCCAGCACTGCAGGTTGCTCCTAGAGGTGTTGGGGAACCACACAGTACTAGAGCTTGAACCTGGGCTTCCTCGTGCACTCTGGCTCTCTGCACCATCTTTCAGCCCTGCCCTCTGCGTTCTGTTAGAACCTTTGCTCTCTGGTGTCAATGCAAATGCCCCCTCCCACCTCCCTCAGTCATGTGAAGGTCGCGTGCTCCAGAGAGGCTGGCTTTAGTGACTACAGTCAGGTCAGAGCCCCCTGATGCAGAGATGGACACAGAGAGGAGTGGGTGGTCGGTAACCTCACACTGGCCCTCCTCGCCTTCCTGACCCCTGCGCAGGCAGCAGGACCTGTTCCACGTGCTGAAGGCCTACACCCTGTACCGCCCCTGAGGAGGGCTAGCTGCCAGGCCCAGGCCCCCCACTTGCCGCTGTCCTGCTCATGCACATGCCGGCGGAGGTACAGAGGCCCCCGGGGGTGGGGGAGCCAGCGGGCAGGGCACAGTGGGCAGGGCACAGTGGGCAGCAAGGCCTCACAGCTCTCTTGCCCATAGCAAGCCTTCTGGTGCCTGGTGCAGATCTGTGAGAAGTACCTGCCTGGCTACTACAGTGAGAAACTGGTGAGTGCTCGCCTGGCCTGGGCCCTGCGCCAGTTGACTGCCCGCCCTCTGTGGCCCCTCTAGGCTTTCTCGCCGAGACTCTTTTTTGCCTCACCCTCTGCCCTCTGCAGACATCTCCACCTTTGTTACTTCTCAGACTTAAGACCTCAGGGCTGCCACATAGTGGTGGAGGTGGGGATGTGTGTGGGGGGGGGGATGTGGGGGCATGTGGGGGATAGGGGTGGTGGTGGGGATGTGTGGGAGGGCTGGGGGTGGGGGTGTGGTGTGGGTGGGCAGGCTCTCCAGCCTCCTGCATGAGAGGTTCTGTCCGTGCCTCAGCCCTTCTGGCCTACTGGGAGGGATTCAGTTCCTGGAAATAGTTTCACCAAGTTTCCGCTGCCTCTGCCTTGGCCTAGGCATAAAGCCCAGCCCCTTCCTTCCCCTCCTTCCCTGTGATTCCTCCTTTCTCCCCAGCTTTGAGCCCCGAGGGAGCATTTCTTCTCCCTGACAAGCATGTCCCCTGGCACATCCCTGCCCAGCGTTCCTGCCCCTGCCCCCTGCTCTGGGCTCCAGCCCAGGACTCGCCTCTCTGACTCAGCTCCTAGTGGTGTCCACTCCATGAGGGGCCTCTCGCTGGCTCAGGCTTGCTTGCGGTTGCGTCCTAGCACCCAGTACACGGTAGACAGATGCTGGGTGAGGAAGGGGCAGAGTACCCCGCCCCGTGGTCACGGCCCGGCTTGGCTGTCCCTCAGGAGGCCATCCAGCTGGACGGGGAGATCCTCTTCTCGCTGTTGCAGAAGGTGTCGCCCGTGGCCCACAAGCACCTGAAGCGGCAGAAGATCGATCCGCTGCTCTACATGACCGAAAGTGGTTCATGTGTGCCTTCGCCCGCACCCCTGCCCTGGAGCTCCGTGCTGCGGCTCTGGGACATGTTCTTCTGTGAAGGTACTGGGGTGGGCTCGGGGAGCACCCTGCCCCAGCCCGTTCCGCAGAGCGGGGGTGGTGCTCAGTTTCCAGAGGAACTTCCCAATGGCTCCCCTGGCACTCAGCGCCTGCCCCGCCCCTGCAGGCGTCAAGATCATCTTCCGAGTGGGGCTGGTGCTGCTCAAGCACGCGCTGGGCTCTCCCGAGAAGCTGAAAGCCTGCCAGGGCCAGTACGAGACGATTGAGAGGCTGCGGAGCCTCAGCCCGAAGATCATGCAGGAAGCCTTCCTGGTCCAGGAGGTCAGGCCTGGAGGGAGGCGACAGCGGGACCCACTGCGGGAGGGTGCGCCCGTGCACGCCGGTCTCAGCTCTCAGCTCTCCCAGGGTGGTGTGGGCAGGACCCACCCTTCTGTCAGAAGAAGAGGGGACACAGGCTTGTCTGAACCATTTAGGAACAAGCAGAGCCTCGAGCTCTACCCCCCCATGCCCATGATCGTGGCTTTATCTTCCCTTTTCTCGTGGTGGAATGTTGGGATCTCGGGGACTGGGATGAGGCTCCTGGGCTGTGGGAGGTGTGGAGAGTGGAAGGTGAGGCCTGGGCCCCATGCAGCAGACGCTCAGCTCTGGGATTGGGGCTCCCTCAGGGACCAGGTCCTACCCTTCCTAGGGTCAACCATTAGCAACCGAACTGGGAGTTCTGGGGGTGCTGGGTGACTGCAGGAACCCAGGCTGGAGGGCAAGAGAAGCTCCTTCCTGGTGCCCACCTGCCTGTCCCCACCCCCCACAGGTGGTCGAGTTGCCAGTGACGGAGCGCCAGATCGGAGCGTGAGCACCTCATCCAGCTTCGCCGCTGGCAGGAGACCCGGGGAGCTGCAGGCCCACTCCCGCCCCCGGCTTCACGGGGCCAAGGCCATTCTGGAGGCAGAGCCAGGCCCCCGGCCCTCCCTGCAGCCTTCGCCGTCCATCCGCCTGCCCCGCGCCCCACTGCCTGGCTCCAAAGGCAAGCCCAAGCAGCCCAAGCAGATCCAGAAGGAGCAGCGGACAGCGGGGAAAGCAAAGTGAGGAGGCGGACAAGACCCTCACCCCAAGTCAAGTCCAAGTGGCAGCTGCAGCAGGAGACGGCGTGTCCCCCACAGGACATGACCGCAGACCGCTTGGCCCCGCAGGACTCGGCTCCCGGGACCCAGCCCATCACCGCCTCCCAGGAAAGCCTGACCTCCCAGGAGAGCGAGGACACCTACTTGTAACCCTGGCGGGTCAGGCCTCTGCGCAGGGTCCCCACACACCAACACCATTCATGAACTGACACTCCACGGCCTATGGGACCACAGGGTCTGGCCGGCCCGGCTCAGATGCTGCCTGAGACTCCTTATTTATTTTCTCCAGAGTGGAGCTCAGGACCAGCCCAGTTAGGACTGGCAGGAGTATGGGCCAGTGGGGGCCTCACTCGGCCTCATCTTCTAGGGGTGCTCCGGGGCCAGGGCACTCATGTGAGGGGAGGGTGGGGAGACGGGTGGGGTGTTCTTTGTGTAAAATAGAAACATGGTTTTGTACAGAAATAAACAGGCTTGTATAGAGAACTGGTGTACAGCTGGGAACCAGAAAGGGGTGCCACCCTGGAGCCTCGACACCCCGTCCCCAGGCCCTGTGGACCCCCTCTGCCCCCCAGCTGTTCCAGAGCCTGGTCAGGGGAGAAGCCCGGGTCCAGGCCAGCTGCTGTTTGTGGCCCCGTGGTTCCTTACCTAACCCCCCCTCAGCCTATCTGCCTCTATGGATTGAGGGTCCCTGGGCTGGGGCCCAGGGCAGGCTGTGCAGGTGTGTGCCCACACCTTGGTCCCTACCTGTGCTTCACTGGGAGCAAGTGGGCCTTAAGGCTGTCTCGTGAGCGTCTTCCTCCTCTAGGGCCAGGCCTAGATGCCAGGATCCCAGTAAGTTTCTTTTTATTTGGTTTGGCTTGGTTTCGTTTGAGTCCACACTCAGCGATGCTCAGGGGTTCATCCTGGACGTGTGCTCAGGGATCACTCCTGGCAGTGCTCATGGGGTACCAGGGATTGAACCCAGGTTGGCTGTGTGCAAGGCAAGTACCTTCCTTACCTGCTGTACTGTTTCTCTGACTCACTTAATTTCACTTGTCACTTGTCTTCCTGTTGATCATTGATTTGCTCGAGTGGGCACCAGTAACATCTCCATATGTCCTATCGCGTGCTAGTGTAGCCCAAGGGCACCTGCTCGCTCCAGGAACATGAGGAGCCTCAAACCATTCCTTCAGGTCATAGGAATGAGGTCCATAATTGTTACTGGTTTTTGGCATATCAAATACGACACAGGTAGCTTGCCAGGCTCTGCCATGCGGGTGGGATACTCTTGTAGTAGCCTCTCATCTCATGCATTTATTGATGCCATGCGAGAAGGGAAACATCAGCTTTTCTCTTGGGTGGAGCTCGGACAAGCTAGGGAGTCCGGATGTTGATAATGGCGGCCCTCATGGTGTGGGAGTTCCTCTGGCTTCTTGCGAGGCTCTGCTGGGATGGTGGGCCAGGGCTAGAACCTGCCTTCCCTCCCGGGCGCCTCATGATCAGCTGGGCACAGGGACTCCCTTAATTTATATTTTTAATTAATTTTACTATCATTATTATAGTTAAGATGACATGTTTTATAATAGTGTTAACATTTATGGTCTTTTTTTTTCTTTTTGGGTGATATCTGATGATGCCTCAGAGGTTTCCTGAGCATCATTAAAGTTCTTGTGGCAGCAAAAAAAAAAAAAAAGAAAAAGAAAAATTGCTGTTTACTCAGCAATTACTCCCTGGAGCTCGGGGACCATATGGGGTACCGGGATCAGACCTGGGTCGGCTGTGTGCAAGGCAAACACCCTACCGCTGTGCTATCGCCTCCGGCCCCAAACGGTCTTGATGTGGTTCCTGCACCTCGCCACCACCGCTTGTGCCCAGGGCCCTCCACCACTGCGCTTAGGCTACTGCGCCCCACCTCCTCCCCCATTGCTCGGTAATCTCAGTTTTATAATCCAAGGCCAAGGGTTTGTCATCATTAGTTACTAAGTAAGGTTCTGAGGGCGCATTCTGGGTCAGGTCCGGGTGCCACGGCTGGGGAGACACGAGTGACCTCACATGCTCAGTCAGATCTCTGTTGGAGGCACAGGGGTGCCAGGGGGAAAGTTTTTGTCCCTCTCCTTTGTTATAGGGCCACACCTGAAAGTGTCCTTATGCCCAGCTCTGTGCTTGGGGTGCCACTGTAGTGCTGCTTGGAGGACCACACGGTACCGGATCAAACCAGGCCGCCTACGTGCAAAGCCCTGTGCTCCCCGCTGTACTGTCTCCGGGGCCTCAACGTCCAATCTCTGACAAAAGACCTCCTGCCACTAACTGGAACCCTTACCCTGTGCCAGGTCGGCTGGTGCCTGATCAGATAGAATCTGTTATACCCATTTTACAGATGAGGAAACAGGGGTGAGTGAAAAGAAAGCCATCCAGGTTTATACCCACAGTGCCTTCCTTCTCTCTCTCTGAGGGTCCAGGCCAGGGCTGTGGTCATAACCTAATGACTGGCAAGGGCGGGGACAGGGTGTCCCAGAGAGCCCCCTCTGCTGAGGAAGCAGCTTTTCCAGTCAAACAATAGCGGCTGTTCCTGGCAGGCCACCAAGCTGGGCCGGCGGCTGTGGGGAATGGGAAGGGGGGGAGCTTGCGCCTCCCAGGGCGCTTTCGGGCATCCCAGGGCCTCAGCCTAGAACATCTTGTCCTGGCTCAGCCAGGGATACCGAGACCTGGAGAGGTCAGGGGTCACAGAAGCCTTTCAGGGCAGGCTACCCACTTCCTGCCTCCTGTCCCTCATCCGTGTGCTGGCCATCAGTGCCATCTGAGGAACTGTCTTTGAGACATTCCCTTATGGCCCTGCAGGGGACAGGCCAAGGAGTGTAGAGTCCCGTGGGAACCCACCAGACCAGGAAGAGACTTGGTCTGGCTTCCCTCTGGCTTCCAGTGAGCTCCCCGGCCGGTGGGAGACCTGCGCAGGCCTGCCGGGTCCCAGTCAGTCCTGTAGCCTGCTTTAGTCTACATGCTCAGTCCTGTAACGGGACCAGCCTCAAGTACAGATAGATGGCTCTTCGCTATGGGGACTTATTTATTTATTTACTTACTTATCTATTTATTTATGTATGTATGTATGTATTTAGGTTTTTTGGATCACACCCGGTGATGCTCAGGGGTTGCTCCTGGCTCTGCATTCAGTAATTACTCCTGGTGGTGCTTGGGGGACAATATGGGATGCTGGGAATGGAACCTGGGTCAGTCATGTGCAGGGCAAACGCCCTCCTCACTGTACTATCGCTCTGGCCCTGCCATGGGGTCAGACCAGAGAAGACCTGATCTGAATTCAGTCCTAATATGTATTTGCCCAAGAGGGCACTAATAACCCTAATGAGCCTCATATCTGGGGTCCCTGCCAGTGCTAGGAGCCCTCCTCTTGGATTGAAGCAAATTTGTCTTTTTTTTTTGGGGGTCACCAATGATGCTCAGGGGTTACTCCTGGCTCTGCACTCAGGAATTACTCCTGGTAGAGCTCAGGGACCATATGGGATACCAGGGATCAAACTCAGGTTGGCCGCATACAAGGCAAATGCCATACCCGCTGTGCTATTGCTCGGCCCCGAATTTGTAATTTAAAATTGTATCACTTGAGGGCCAGAGCGATAGCCCAGCGCGTAGGGGCGCTTGCCTTGCACGCGGCAGGCCTGTGCCGGCCTGGGTTCGATCCCCGGCATCCCATATGGTCCCTCGAGCACCGTCAGGAGTAGTTCCTGAGTGCAGAGCCAGGAGTAACCCCTGAGCATTGCCAGGTGTGACCCAAAAAGCAAAAAAAAAATTGTATCACTTGATCACTTGACTTCCCGTAGATCATCGATTACTGAGCGGGCACCAGTAACATCTCAGTATGTCCTGGCACATGCGAGATAGCCCAAGGGCATCTCCCCGCTCCAGGAACATAAAGAGCCTCAAATCATTCCATTCAAGTCCTGGAAATGAAGTCAATAAATGCTACTGGTATTTGGCATGTCAAATACGACACGCTAGCTTGCCAGGCTTTGCCGTGCGGGTGGGATAATCTTGTAGTCACCTCAAAACTCGAGCATTTATTGATGAACCACTTGCAGCCGTGAGCAGTGCTGTGATCAGCTCTTCTGCTGGGAGAAGTTCTGATGAGAGGGGAGTCCGATGTGGAAAATGGCGGTCCTCATGGTGTGGGGGTTCCTCTGGCTTCTTGGGAGCCTCCAGGCAAAAAATGCACATGATGGCCTTCAAAATTACTGGGTTTGTTCGAGGCCACACCCAGCAGTGCTCAGGGCTCTGCACTCAGGGCTCACTCCTGGTGGGCCCAGGGGACCATGTAAGTGCCAGGAATCAGACCCAGGTCAGGTCAACCATGTGCAAGACGAGCCTACTTGGCTGTACCATCTCTGCAGCCCCCAGCCCTGAGCTAATTTCTGTTTGCTCAGGGAAAGTGGGTTTCGCTTAATGGACGCACTTTGGGGTGACCTGGAAGGACTCAAGTCTCCCATCAGAGTATCCAGTGAGCACCGGAAGAATGGTCCTGTTCCCCAAAGACTGGGCTTTGGGCACTCCTGGCACAAGCCTTTGGGATTGGTTTGTCTTGACTTAAATCTGCCTATGGCCCTGCTCAGGGGTTACTCCTGGCTCTGCGCTCAGGGATCACTCCTGGAGGACCTTGGGAGATCATATGGGGAGCTGAGGATCGGCCTCGTGCAGGCAAACGTCCTACCTGCTGGAACCAGCCATAGGAATTCTGTCACCATCGCCCTGGCCAGTTCTGGTGGCCCTGCTCTGAGCGGGAGGAGGGAGAGAGAAGATGCCAGCTGGGCTGGGACGGACCAACCACAGGCTCGCCCAGTCTGCACGTTGTACTTCACCCCCGCGGCCCTTCCACGCTTCAATGAGATGAAATCTTAAAAATCCCACGGGACGAGGGGTTGGGGAGGGGCAGAAGCTGAGCGACGGCACAGCGGGGAGGGGCGTTTGCCTTGCAGATCTCCGGCATCCCATCTGGTCCCACCGCCACGAGTAACTCCTGAGTGCAAAAAATCCTGCCGGGGAGCCACAGGCGCTGAAGCCACGCCAAGTGCCCCGCGAGCCCCACAGCCCGGGCGCTGGGGCAGACGGAAAGGGCGGGGTCTGCTAGGGGCGCGGCAGGGGCGGGGCTCGGAGGCTGGGGAGCGCCGCGAGCCGGTGATTCCGGAGCCCCCAAGAAGGGGCGGAGCTGTTTGGGCGGGGCTTGGCGGACGGAAAGGACCGAGAGCGGCCCGGGGCGCCGGGAGGGGGCGCGGCCGGCCGGGATAGGGCGGCGCGGCGCGGGGCTGGGCGGGCCGGCGGCGTAGCGGGCGGCGTGGGTTTGCAGCGGCGGCGTCTCGTTCGCGCCCCCTCGGCGCCGCCCCGCCGTCCGGCCCCGGCGCGGCCTGGGTCCGGCTGGCGGCGGGCTCCGGGAGGCTCGCGCCGCGATGGAGCTGCACATCCTCGAGCACCGGGTGCGGGTTCTGAGTCTCGCCCGCCCCGGGCTCTGGCTCTACACCCACCCGCTCATCAAGTTGCTCTTCCTGCCCCGCCGCAGCCGGTGCGCGCCTCGGGTTCGGGGGTGCGCAGCGGAGGGGTGGGCTGGCTGGGCTCCGGGACCGCTGGGGTGGGGGGAGACTGGGCTCGCCGCGGGGCGAGCGGGAGCGGCTGGGGAGGGCCCTGCGTCTCCGGCCGCCATCCGGCCTCGGCCTACCCTCCCCGGGACCGCCGCCTATCCGGCCCCGGGAGGCCCCTTCCCGGGCCGGGGAAGGCGCAAACAGCGCGGGCTTGGCCCACGCCGAGCTCCGAGCCGGCGGCTGCGGACGCTCCTCCCGGCCACCGCGGGGGCAGCTTTCTGCGCGCTGCCTGCCGGGTCGGAGGGGCTGGCTTCGGGGGCGCAGGGTCCGACGCCCCTTGGGCTATCCCGCGTGCGAGCTGCTCCTCCTTCCAGGGACGGAGGGGCGGGGGCTCCTGCGGGGTCAGAAGGCGGAAAACAGGTGGTGCTTACACGCGGCTGCCCGGGGAGAAAATCTAGGCTAGAGGGGTCCAAAGACCCACGCAGGGCAGGTGGGCTTCCTGGGGTGGAGGGAAAGGAGCAAAGTCCACCGCCCCCCATCCCAGGCTGAAGTGCGCCCCCACCCCCAACCAGGTGCAAGTTCTTCAGTCTGACGGAGACCCCCGAGGATTACACGCTCATGGTGGACGAGGAGGGCTTCAAAGGTGGGGGCTGGGCTGGGGAGGGAGCGTGAGGGAGGAAGCCAGGCCCGGGACCGGGGTCCCAAGAGCTCCCGCCTGGAAAGCAGATGGATCTGGGTTCCAGTTCGGCGGCACCCTCTGGCTGTGTGTCCTTCAACAACTCACTTCCCTCTCTGAACTATTGATTTCCTCTTATGTAAAGTGGATCTGGTTCTGGTTCTGATCACCACATTCCCCGCGAGGGTCTTAGAAACCGGGCTGTGTGTGCGAAGGGCCCCGGAGCCGCGCAGGGAGGTCAGGACGCGAGTTTCTGTGGATGATAACCCGCGGGCCATTCTTTGCCCCTGCCCCCCAGAGTGGGTCACACCCTCCGCAACATGTTTGCAAACTCCAGGAGTCTGAGGGTTGCAGACAACGGAATGCAGACGCGGGCGTCCAGCCCGGGGCAGGGTTGGGGGGAGCGCTCCTGGCTGGAGCCCTGGCTGGGTGGGGGGCCATCAGCAGCCACCCTGGCCCAGCTCCCTTGTTCTGGACTAGATACCAGTTCAGCGTCTCCCCCTGAAACTGGCATCTGGCACATCCCCATCCTGCAGTTGGAGCTTGGCCTAACCTAAGCCCTCATGGCGGCCGGCTTGCAGCCTTAGTTTCCCTGTTTGTACAGCCGACAAGTCTAGGTCTGCTCGGGGGAAGGGCTTTCCCCCAGCCAGGCCGAGGTGCTCGCGCCCCTGGCGGAGGCTCGGCTCGGAACCCGCCATCCCAGTCTGGGAAAGAATCCACCCACTTAAAAGGGTTTGCGCCTGGCCAGGGCCCTGCCTTAACAGGGGAGCTGGGATTCCCGGCAGGCCACCTGGACTTGGGGAAGGAGACAAACCCCCGTTTCCAGGCTTGCGCTTGGTAGGGCGCTGCACAGCACAGCCGGGGAGAGGGGAGGGTAGGGACCAGCCCTGGCGTGTCTGACCGCCCACGCCCCTGCCTGCAGAGCTGCCCGCACGGAGTTCCTGCAAGTGGCCGAGGCTACGTGGCTGGTGCTGAACGTGTCGTCCCACAGTGGTGCAGCCGTGCAGGCTGCTGGGGTCCTAAGATTGCCCGCTCGGTCATCGCCCCGCTGGCGGAGCACCACGTGTCCGTTCTGATGCTGTCCACGTACCAGACTGACTTCATCCTGGTGGGTGTCCTGTGGGCACCGGCGTGAGGGCAGAGGGCGGGCGTTGGTGCGTGTCCTAGACCCGCTCCCTGCCTCGCAGGTACGTGAACAGGACCTGTCTGTGGTCATCCACACCCTGGCCCGGGAGTTCGACATTTACCGAGAAGTGGGTGGGGAGCCCGTGGCTGTCAGCAGAGACGAGTCCAGCAACGGCTTTCCCCGCGCACAGCCTGGTGAGGACCCCTTTCACCCCGAACTCCAAGCCTGAGCAGGCCGCCTTGTCCACCGGGACCTTTCCCTGGTGTTTGTGGGTTCCATTTGCGCGGGAGACCAATGGCCACTGACTGGGGAAGGGACCATCTGGGAGGTTGATTGCCGGAAGCAGGACCGAGTCCTAAACCAAGTCCAGGCTTCTCCCCGGCCGGCCACCAGGGGGCACCCGAGCCCCAGGCTTGGCTCGGTCTTCACTGCCCGGCCCTTCCCCAGCAGGCCCCAGCCCCACCGTGCACCCCCATCCAGAGCCCACAGAACCGCTTCTGTGTCCTCACCCTGGACCCCGAGACACTGCCCGCCATTGCCACCACCCTCATCGATGTCCTCTTCTACTCACACAGGTGAGCCTCGCTCTGGCTGTATCTGTCTCACCTGGTTCCCTCCTCCCACCATCTCTGCCTGTCGGCAACTGTGGCTCTGGGCCTCTTCTGTATATTTTTGCTTTTTTGGGTCACGCCCAGCGATGCTCAGGGGTTACTCCTGGCTCTGCACTCAGAAATTACTCCTGGTGGTGCTCGGGGACCATATGGGATGCTGGGGATTGAACCCAGGTCGGCTGCGTGCAAGGCAAATGCCCTCCCTGCTGTGCTATCGCTCTGGTCCTGACTCTTATGTATTTTGTGGTTCTGAGCTTTTCTGATGTTCAGGAAGTTTCTGGTGTCCCCTCTGTGACCAGAGCCACCTCCACGCCACACCCTGGTTTGGGGATTCTGCATCTTTGGTACAGTCTGGGCTTGTCTCCTACACCCGGGGTCTGGAACAGAGAAGAAAGTGGCTCAGAGATCCTCCCGGTGGCTGACTGGGGAAAGAATGGTGGGAGACGGTGGTTCTGGCAGCACCCTGAGCCTCCATCTCTCATAGTGCCCCCAAAGAGGCAGCCGCCGGCGGCCCCTGGGCCCAGCTCCATCACGTTCTTCGCCTTTTCCCTCATCGAGGGCTACATCTCCATCGTCATGGATGCGGAGACGCAGAAGAAGTACGCGCTGGGGCTTGGGGCGGGAGGGAAGGGCAGGGTGTCAGGCGCTGGGGTGCCGGTGTGCAGGGAGGGCCCGGGAGAGCTCTACCCCTGTCCTGTCTGCCCCCAGGTTCCCCAGTGACCTCCTGCTGACCAGCTCCTCGGGCGAGCTGTGGAGGATGGTACGCATCGGCGGCCAGCCCCTGGGCTTCGGTGAGGACTGCTCCTTATGCGTTGGGGCTGGGGAGGGCGTGTCATGGGGGGGAGGCCCCTCCTCAGGGCCAGAGCGGTAATAAGAGGGGAGGGTGTTTGCCTTGACTGTAGCCTCCCCGGGTTCAATCTCTGGCACCCCATATGGTCCCCAACCCTGCCCCCCAGGAGTAACTCTGAGCACCAGGTGTGGCCCCAAAGCAAAACCGAAAATCACACACCCCCTCCCCAGATGAGTGCGGGATCGTGGCCCAGATTGCAGGGCCCCTGGCGGCGCTGACATCTCTGCCTACTACATTAGCACCTTCAACTTTGACCATGCCCTGGTGAGCACCATGGACCGGGCAGCAAGTGGGGGGTGGGGGGGGCTCCTGGAGGGACAATTATGGGGTGGAGGGCGGCACAGGAACTAGTTGGCCTCTGGGTCGGGGAGCAGGGACCAGCTTCGCCCTGCCCCACCCTCTGCCCACCGTCCACAGGTGCCCGAGGACGGTGTTGGCAGCGCCATCGAGGTGCTACAGAGGCGGCAGGAGGGCCTGAGCTCCTGAGGCCGCGGCATTGCCATGGCCTCCCCGTGCCCCTCGGCTCTTTCCAGAGACTTCTCTAAGCTATTTCCTCAAGCTCTGGGACGAAAGCCTCCACGCGGCCCCCGGTTCCACCAGGGGGTCCCCTTTGATTTGCTCTCGTCTGTAAGCTGCGTGCGGGCACCAGTTCTCACGTGGGGACATGCGTGTCTGCCCACACAAGGGAACAGGTGCTCAGGGCGTCCGCGTGGAGGCCCCCACCCGTCACTCCCTTCGAGGCCTCGGCATTTTGCACATTCCCTGCCTGAGGCCCGAGCCACTTGCCTCCCCACACCTCCCCTTTTCTCAGCACCCCGGGCCAGCTGCCCTCTGGACAGGCCCCTGATCTCCGTTCTGCCTCTGGCTGAGTGACCTTCCCTGGTTGAGAGTGGGTCCAGACAGTGCCTGCCCCTCATGGGGCACTCAGCGGAAGCGTTTGTACATCTCTCTTTTTTTATCATCAGGTAATAAAGGGCTTATTACGACCTGCCTGTGGTTCTTGGGGCACTGCCTGGGAGGCCGGTGGGCTAGCGCTCACCCCACGTACCAGTTTCCAGATGGGGAAACAGAGCTTGGAGAGGTAAAATGATTATGGGGCCAGAGCGATAGCACAGTGGGGAGGGCGTTTACCTTACACGTGCTGACCCGGGTTCCATTCCCAGCATCCCATATGGTCCCCAGAGCACCGCCAGGAGTAATTCCTGAGTGCAGAGGCAGGAGGAACCCCTGAGCATTGCTGGGTGTGCTACAAAACAAATAAATAATAAATAAATGACTAAATAAATAAAGTTGAGGTGATGATCCGGACACAGAAACCCACCCCGGGCTGCTGAGCTCTGAAGTCGAGGCTCCTGCCTCTTCCTTCAGGTTTCGAGAATAGCCCAGAAAAAGACTGGACAGGCTCGTGCAGAGCCCCAGACCCGCACCTGGGCGGCTCTTCCCTGTCTCTTTTCAGACCAGGCTGCCTCATATTTTTTTGGGGGTGGGGTTGTCACACCCCTGGCTCTGCACTCAAGAAATTGCTTCTGGCAATGCTCAGAGGACCATATGGCATGCTGGGGATCGAACCGGGCCAGCCGCGTCTTGGGTCAGCCGCGTGCAAGGCAAACACTCTACCCGCTGTGCTATCCTGCTGACCCCAGGATTTTGAAACCCCTCAGAGAGAACGCCTGGGCTCCATCCTTCCAAGCTGTTGCCTGTTCTCTTTGTTTATGCTTTGGGAGGGCCACACCCGGCAAAGCTCAGGGCTCCAGGTGGTGCAGGGATCACTCCTGGCAGTGCTCGGGGACCCTCTGGGTGTTCTGGGGATCAAATTGGGTCTGCTGAGTGCAAGGCCAGTGCCCAGCCGCTGTCTTGCCGAGCTCTGTTGCCTGCTCTGCTGTGGGTCAAGCCTGTGTGTATCTGTCCCTCTGTCTGTGTGTCTGTCTGTCTGCCCCCCCACACAGGGCCCTGCTGCTGAGCCTTGTGTCAGGTCTTGCCAGCAGGCGCCTCAGAGGAGCGTAGACTCAGAGTCGACAGGACTGGCCCCCCTCTTCCTGGGCCCGAGGGGCCGCCTCCCTGCTCCTGAGGCCTGGGACCCTGGTGGGGCCCCACACATGCGTCAGGGAGGTTATCGGGTGCCCTCAGCCCAGCCCCCGCCCACGCTCAGAAGGGAAGAAGGGTGTGACTCGCCGTACTCTGGTCTCCCTGGCTCCCCAGAAAAGCCAGAACGGGGCCCGGTGTCTGGCAGAGCGCCCACCCTGCCCTTCAGCTCTTGAGGGCAGCCGGTGAGAGGAGCAGCGATGCCAGACCTGGTAAGTGAGCGTCGGGGTCCCGGGCCATGCCTTCTCCTGGACTCCATTTCCCAGGTGCCTGGAGATGGGGGTGCTTCCCTTGAGTACCCAGTACTGCAGCTCTGCAGAGGGGCTGATGCTCCAAGTTTGGTTGGGCCGGGGAGGGGAGTTTGGTGGGGGTGAGGGGAGTTCTGCTTTCTCACCCTGTGGACCCTCGAGGAACCCTGACTCAAGGGCTGCTCTGGGCTTGGGGAGGGACTCCAGACCACACCGCTTCGCTGTCGCCGACTGCCGTTGACGTGTCCAGCCTCCGAGTGTAGACTCCGAGTGTAGACTCCAAGTGACTCAGCTCCCCACATCCATCAACATTTAGTCTGGCATGGGTGGGTTCTTGGCGCTGCCCTTGGGCCGGGCCTGGGTAGGGGGTCCTGGCATGCTTGCAGGGACTGAGCCCCAGGCCGGGAGAGCTGGTGCCTCTGCCAGCCTCCGCCCCATGTCTGGGTGCAGGGTGGTTAGAAACCAGCTCGGTGGGTCATGAAACCAGGCCAGGATTGGGGGCAGAGGTGCAGGAGGCCTCTAGGCGACACTCGGCTGTGAAGGGGAAGTGACCGGGCTTTGGCTATAGCAATGGGGGGACGTTTGGGGCTTTAGTCAGGGGGACGTTGAGCTGTTTCTGGCTCAGGGAGAGTCGCCTCCCCCTCCCCCCCCCCCCCCCCCCCCCCCAGGAGGGTCCGAGCAAAGGAAGCTCATTGGGGCCCCTCAGGCACACTCACTGATGTGCTGCCCTTGTCCTCCCACCCCACCAATCACAGCTGCTCATAAGTGCTCAGAGGTGGCCTGTCCACTGTTCCCCTGGGCCTGGGACACCAAGTCCAGCACCAGGTTCAGGATGAGGAAATGCAGATGGGGAGGTTTCAGCCCTTTCCCACCTGTCCAGTTCTTCCTGCTCAGGGAGGAAATGATAGCTTGGGGGGTCCCTCGGTATCTGAGCAGGAACTCGGGGGGTCCCTTGATATCTGAGCAGGAACTTGGGGTTCCCTCAGTATCTGAGTAGGAACTTGGGGGTCTCTATGGTATCTGATCAGGAACTTCGGGGGTTCCTATAGCGTGACAGGAACTTGGGGATCCCTACAGTATCTGAGCAGGAACTTGGGGGTCCCTACAGTATCTGAGCAGGAACTTGGGGGTCCCTACAGTATCTGAGCAGGAACTTGGGGGGTCCCTACAGTATCTGAGCAGGAACTTGGGGGATCCCTACAGTATCTGAGCAGGAACTTGGGGTCCCTACAGTATCTGAGCAGGAACTTGGGGGTCCCTACAGTATCTGAGCAGGAACTTGGGTCCCTACGGTATCTGAGCAGGAACTTGGGGGGGTCCCTACAGTATCTGAGCAGGAACTTGGGGGTCCCTACAGTATCTGAGCAGGAACTTGGGTCCCTACAGTATCTGAGCAGGAACTTGGGGATCCCTACAGTATCTGAGCAGGAACTTGGGGCCCCTGCAGTATCCAAACAGGAACTCGGGGTGGGGGTGTTCCCTACAGTCTTCCTGCAGGATCTCGGGTCCTGAATGTTCATCCCTACCCATCCCTGCCAGGTCCTCATGCTTGTTCAATTGCTCCCAGCTCCTTGCTCTCCCGAGAGGGGAGAATAAACCTTGGGGCCATCTCAGGGGTCCCTGGGAGAGGGGCCCAGGATCCACCTGGTGGGAAGGAAGCTAGTGGGATGCCAGAGGGCAGCTCAGGTTCTCAGCACCAGGAAGCTGCTTCCTCTTCTGGACATTGAGGGGGGTTGCAGCCCATTCTTTCTGAAGGGTGGGGGGAGTTGCAGAGAACTGAAGGGACTTGCCCTGGGCTACAGAGCGGGTGTGCCAGCAGCGGAATTAAAAGGTGATTAGAGCCCTGGGGACAGGAAATCTCCCTAGGGGACAGGACACTTTCGCTGACCCCTGCGGGAGGGATGGTTTTGCAAGCTCCCCCAGCCGGCAGTCCTACTGTCTGCGTGGGTGACTGGGTGTCTGCCGGTGACAGCAAGTGCGGGGGCAGGCACGCGAGGCCTAGCCTGGCTCCTCCCTGACCCTGGGCCGGGCCGGATGGGGAGATTGGGCAATGGCCGTGGTTTCTGTCTCACTTTCCCAGGCTGGGCCCTGCTGCTGGCTGCTGGGATTCCAGACCCCAGTAGCCTCGAATGGGCAGTGCCTGGGGCTTCCCTTCCCTGGAGGTCAGGCTAGAGTGTGCCACCTGGGAGTGTGTGCGTGTATAGGGAGTCCTGTGCTGAGGTCTGTCTGGGTGACTGGCTGGTTGCACATGAAACTCACGTTGCGTGGGCCCCATGTGTGCCACACAGGTGAGCATTTGGGGCTGTGTCTTTCTGCATGTCTGTGGCTGAATCTGACTCAGTGGCCAGTCCCCGGCTAAGTCCAACACTGCTCCAAGGGTTCACTCACACATGCGGGGAGGGGGCCAAGCTGGTTGGACTTGGAGCAGGGATTTGGGCTCCTCCGCCCCTTTCCTCCACCTCCATGCCAGCTACCCCAGAGAAGAGAGACCCACGCCAGACCCACAGCTCCGAAAGTCTTAGATAGTGCCAGATTTTAGGATCAGGTCCTTCCCAGGATCTTTCACATTTACACTGTATCCAGTGCTAGGCAGGTTCTAGCTGATACCTGGCATCCCAGTAAGCCTAGCAAGAAGCCAGAGCATCCCACACATCATGAGGTCAGTCATTCTCAACATCCAGACTCCATAGTTCCTCAGAGCTCCACCCAAGAGAAACCTGATCTTTCCCTTTAAGTTTCATCAGTAAATGCTCGAGATGAGAGCCTTCTACTGAGAGTATACCACCTACACGGCAGAGCCTGGCAAGCTACCTATGTTTTATTTGATATGCCAAAACCGGTAACAATTAGGACCTCATTCCCATGACCTGAAAGAATGGTTTGAGGCTCTTCCTGTCCCTGGAGGAAGCAGATGCCCTTGGGCTACACTAGCTTGCAACAAGACATATGGAGATGGTACTGGTGCCCGCTTGAGCAAATCGATGAACAATGGGAAGACCAGTGATACAAGTGAAGGTCACATAATATGTGCAGAGCTATGGTAAAGTGAGTCAGCGGTGCTTAAGACATGCATTTGTCACACCAGCCAGCATCAAGGTCTGAAACATTTTTTTTTTTTTTTTTTGCTTTTTGGGTCACACCCGGCAATGCTCAGGGGTTACTCCTGGCTCTGCACTCAGGAATTACTCCTGGCGATGCTCGGGGGACCATATGGGATGCCGGGATCGAACCCTTGCCGGCATTGGCCAGCCACGTGCAAGGCAAACGCCCCTACCCGCTGGGCTATCGCTCCGCCCCGAGGTCTGAAACATTTTCATCTCTCCCCAGGGAAGCCCCATACCTATGGCCAGTCAGTCCCCAGTCCCCGCCCCGCCCCTGTCACCAGCTGTCCGCTCTGTGACTTCTACTCTGAACCTCCCATATGCAGAGAGACCCTGGGCTGTGTCCAGCCTCTGTGACCTTTTTACTCAATGTGTGGGGTTTCTTTTGTTTTATTTGTTTGGTTTTTTGGCCACACCCAGTGATGCTCAGGGGTTACTTCTGACTCTGCACTCCGGAATTACTCCTGGTGGTGTTTGAGGGTCCATATGTGGTGCCGGGCTTGAGTTTGGGTCAGCTGTGTGCAAGGCGAGTGCCCTACCCACTATACTATCTCCTACCTGCTGTATTATCACTCCAGCCCTGAACAAGTGTTTTTTTTTTTTTTTTTGCTTTTTGGGTCACACCCCGGGGACGCTCAGGGGTTACTCCTGGCTCTGCACTCAGGAATTACTCCTGGCAATGCTCGGGGATCATATGGGATGCCGGGATCGAACCCAGGCCGGCTGGGCCGGCCGTGCAAGGCAAACGCCCTACCCGCTGGGCTATCTCTCCAGCCCCTAAACAAGTGTTTTTGAAGAACGGTTTTCAGGGGGTAGCCCTTGTCCGCCTTCCTTTTCTTGGCTGCATACTATTTCCTCACGTGAATACCCGCAAATTTTTTTTAATCCTTTAACTGGGTGTTGATATTTGGGTAGTTGCCATCTTTGGGATTAAGTTCTGACTGTGGGTGCCCAGCATTTGTGTCTAATCCACGTCCTGCTTTTCTTCTTGCCACACACAATCTGTGGAGGCGGGTAGTCAGGCCCTGGGGCTGCAGCCTATCTGTTGAGTGGCCACTCCTAAGCCCTTGGACAGAGCCAGTGTTTTTGTTTGTTTGTTTGGGGTCACACCTTGCAGTGCTCAGGGACTTGGCTCCTGGCGCTGTGCTCAGGGGCCACACCATGGAGCTGGATCCCAACCCTGTCTCAGCACACAGCCCCATGCAGGGAAAGTGTTCTGAGCTTTGTTCTCTCTCTGGGCAGTGCTCAGGGCCCACTTGCAGTGTCAGGTATTGAACTATCCATTGGAAAGCGGCGACAAGCGCTTTCCCTCTTCCTCTGACCTGCTCCTGTTACTTTTTTTTTACTTTTTTGGGGTAACACCCAGCGATGCTCAGGGGGTTACTCCTGGCTCTGCACTCAGGAATTACTCCTGGGGTGCTTGGGGGACCATTAGGGATGCCGGAGAGCGAACTCAGGTCAGCTGTGTTCAAGGCAAATGCCCTCCTCGCCAGACTATTGCTCTGGGCTCTCCTGTTTCTTTTCGGGCATCCTAGCCTGTGAGTCCCACCTCTCGTCCAAGGCTCTGCCTGTGGCCAGCACCCCAGGGCCTGGTGCTGCTCCTCTGCCTTTCCCAGCCACCTTTGCTCTTGAGCTTCTGCTGTCCTTGCTGAGCGCCTGCAGCTGGAGCCCGAGCCCGCCCCACTTCCTCCGTCCTGCCCTCTGCCCCCATCCTCATGCCCGTGCACGGGCAGAGGGATTCCCCTGGCACGAGTGCCAGGAAACCAGCTCAACTGGCCAACAAAGAGACTCACGTGTCCTCGGGCGCGGAGACACGCTTTCCGCCGCCCAGACTGGGGAAGATCGCATTGTCTTGGCACTGGCCACGTTCTTGGCCACCAGGCAGGACCCCCGACCCACTCTGAGCCTCCCCCCCCACCCCTATGCCAGAGACAGCTTCGGCTCTGAAATCCCCCTGCCTGGGGAAGCCTGTCTCCTGCAGCTGATGTGTCCTGGGGCACGGGTCCTACTCACAGGGTTAGGGGGCACCTGCCCCATCCAATGCCCACAAATAGGTCTTCCAGGCCTCTCCGTCTGTGGGATGTGGTGTGTGAGTGGTTCTTGGTGGGGGGTGCTTCCATGCAATGGACAGGCCTCGAGACCCCTCCTGGGCCAGCTGAGCCAGGCCGTTCCATGCTTGGAATCAAGGAGATGGCGCTGCTTGGACGCCCCAGAGTTAGACCTGAGAGACTTAGGGGGTCACACTCAGGGCCTTGTGCATGCCAGGGACATGTGAGCTGTCTCCAGTCCCATCGGTTGCATTTTTATTCACTTTTAAATCCTTGGCATGAAAAGCATTTATAGCCACTTCACTTGCTTGTCAGCCTCATCTTTCTCACCTAATTTATTTTTCAGTTTGAGGCCACACCCAGCGGTGCTCAGGGCTTGCTTCTGGCTCTGCACTCAGGGATCGCTCCTGGTGGTGCTTAGGATACCGTATAGGGTATCAGGGATCGAACCCAGGTCAGCCACGTGCAAGGCAAGTGCCATCCCTGCTAGCTCACTGGCCCCTTCCTCTCCCATTTAATTGCTTACACCTCATGAGCTACAGATGTTGAGGTGACGGAGGAAACAACAGATTTGTCTGGGTCTGCCAATGAAGACTGGACTGATCCTTGGAGTCAGCTACACTGAAGTGAAACTTGTTCTGAATTATGTTGGGTGTTGTATGGGGCCGGAGCCATAGCACAGCGGGAGGGCGTTTGTTTTGCATGCAGCCAACCTGGGTTCCATCCGCGGATCCCATATGGTCCCTGGATCACCTCCAGGAGTAAAGTAATTCCTGAGTGCAGAGCCAGGAGGGACCCCTGAGTAGCTCTGGGTATGATCCAAAAAAGAAAAAAAAAAGTTTAGGGTTTTTTTTTTGTCATCGTTGGGGGTCACACCTGGCAGTGCTAATACTGGGGGGGTACTCAGAGGTCACACCCAGCCTTTCTCTAGGCTGGAGATGGAATCTGGCATTTCCAAGGGCAGAAGCAGGTGATCCTGCTCTTGGAGCAGTCTCCTTGGCTCCGGTGGAAAATCTTTGAAGGAACCCTTAGAAACATGGAGGCCTCTTTCTTTTTCAGTGTTTTCCAGGAAAGTGTTGAAATCTGCAACGGTTGGAAGAATAGGTTTTGAATTTGCTTTAGGAAACTTATCAGAAAGGAAAAAGTCAGCGTCATTAAGACTCGAGGCTTCCCCAAAACCAGATCATGCACTTCCGTGCATTCTGCACTCGCGGACTCTGTTTCCTCGCAGGATGGGAACCAGGGCTGGGCAGGGGAAAGGCGCTGTGAGTCACTCACCTGGCACACGGCCTGCCCGCCCGCAAGCCGGGTGGCAGGTGTGCTCGGGGCTGGACAGAGCCCATCTGGGGACTGCAGCTGACCTTCTCTGGGGCTTCTGCTGACCACCAGGCAAGACCTTTCTTCTTCCACGAGGACTAGTGAGCACTGAGGCTCAAGGAGCTGCTCTGGGGAGGTGATGGGGGTGCTTCCTCCCCATGACACACCCTTCTGGAATTTATAGTCAGGCCAGGGAGACACCCTACAGTTAAGTTCACCGTTCCAAAGTGAGCGACAAAGAGGGGTACGCTTTCCTGGGAGAGCACCGGGGGACCTTGGTGTCTGGGCCGGAGAAGGTCAGGGAGGGCTCTCCTGAAGAGGTGAAGCTTGAGCCGGACCCTGGTGTTTGGGTGACTTGGGGACCACATGTGCAAAGGCCCTGGGGTGAGGGATTATGGTCCGCTTTGAGACAGGAGAAGATCCACATGGGGGAGAGGCTGGCAGGGCCTGGAGACTGGATGGCAAAGAGGAAGTTCATGTTTAAAGGAAGCGGGGCGGGGGCCAGAGACAGGGCTCAAAGGACCAGTGTGCATGTGTGCAAGGGCCCATGGTCTAATCTGTGGCGCCCAAACACACCAACACTCAGGTACACGACACACGAACACACATGCATGTACCACAAATACACGTACACACACTGCACACACATACAGGTGTACACACACACACACACACACACACTGCGGCCTGGAGACAGCTCAGCACTTAGTGCTTTGCATATCCTGGGACTCAGATTTGCTCCCGGGCACCACATGGCTCAGGGTATCACCAGGGCCGCCATGCCAGTCCCCGGCCCTGTGGCACCACATCCTTGAGCCCTTCATGAACCACATTCCAGTTGCCCATATGTCCCCAGGAATGGCCACCCCGGTCTCCTGAGCACCGCGTGGGAGGCAGATCCCCTTTCCCCCAAAGACACCCTAAGTGCATAAATAAGGGGAGGGATCAGGGTGTGTGATACCTGCCCCTTTGGGGAGCTGCCGTGCTGCAAAACCGCTTTGGTTCAGTCACGCTGGCCATTGTCTAAGCCTGACCTCAGCAAAGGCTTGCAGGTCCCGTGGCCTGAGCAGGTTGTTGCTTTCCTGCGTTTCCGTCAAGGAAACCCGCATTGTCCTTCCAGCCCGCGGGGGTGGCACCTCCCAGGCGTTTTCTATTCTTCTCAAGTGCCAACAATCAGAACTTCAGCAGCTCCTTCCAGTTCTGTTACTTCCTTGTTATGAGACTGCATTTAGCCTTTAGTAGACAAATAAAACTAGATGGTCACCATTTATGAATGCAAAAAGAGAAGAAATACCTCCGCCACCAGGCACAACTGTTCCTGTGGGAGCAGTTTCGGGCCCACGCCCGAGAGCCTTTTCCTTTCCTTTGGCTTCTGGTTGACTGTGTGTCCACCTCAGAGTGGGCGATCCACCGACCAGATGGGGCGTGGCCAGTTCCGTCCCTCAGGGATGGCTGCCTGGCTCCCTTCCCTGCAGGGGCCTCCTACCAACTTCCTGCTTCTTGGGCCTCCGTTTCCCCATCAATAGGATGAAGCCAGTGACATTTGCCTCATCTGATAAGGGCTTGGTGAACTAGCCCAGGTGAATGTTCAGAGCTTGCTCACCAAGATGCCAAAACTGTGCCCCATGACAGTCACTCCTGGGCCTGGAGCAGGTGCCCGGGCACCAAATTCTTTTAGAGAGAATGTGATTTTTCAAGAGACTTCAAGAGCCAGAGAGATAGCACAGTGGTTAAAGCACTTGCCTTGTACCCACCTGACCCTGGTTCGATCCCCTGACATTGTATACGGTCCTGAGTACATGGGGGCGTGGCCCAAACACCCCACCCCCCCCCCGTAAGTACTATATATGGTCATTGTGAGAGTTCCACTGGGCTTCCTGAACCTCCTTCCATGTTTAGGGTTTTGACTTTGGGATCATATGGGGTAACTGCTCAGGGACCACTCCCAGCTCAGTGCTCAGAAGTTCCTCTTGTAGTGCTCAGGGACAGTGTGATGTTGGGCAGCAAACCTGGGTCTCTGGAGCACCAAGCATGTGCTCTAGCCCTCCTAGCTCTCTCTCTCTCTCTTCTCTCTCTCTCTCTCTCTCTCTCTCTCTCTCTCTCTCTCCTTCTGTTCCATTTAGGGTTTTAAGTTCATGACATGTCAGGAGCCACTAAGGAAGCTTACAAGGTTCTCTGCCTCGGCTAAACCCTCTTCTCCCAGAGAGGACCCTAGTTTCAGGGGGGGGTCTCGGGGTCATTGCAGGTCAGAGTGAGTGGGGAGTGGGCAGCATGGCTGACCTTTGGAATTGCACCTTGGCTCAGACACAGCCCTCCCCCTCTGCCTCTCAGCCTGGTGTGGTATGGGGGCTGTGCTAAGGGCTCAGGGCTAGGGCAGTGGGCAGTTAGCAGCTGCCAGGCACAAGCAACTTCCTCCTCTTTGTGCCTGCCCCGGTCATCTCAAATACACTTCCCTGAAAGGTATTCAGACCCCTTGAAGGGGACCCATCTGTTAGCCAAACCAGGGGAGCCCCTGGGCATGCCAGGGAGGTACTGGCTCCCCCACCCCCTTTGGGGATATTGAGTCCCAAGAGAACTCTGTGTAGGTCTCAGACCAAGACCTCCCCAGCACGGTGCGCCCGTGCTGACTTCCACAGAAGCCCTATTGGCCCTTGCTCACCCGATTGGTGTAACCTCATCTTTCTCAACTGTCCTCAGGCCACCAGTGACATAGCGAACACGCCAGTATCTGCCGAGGCTGCGGTGTTTCTCATTTCTTCAGCGCTTGGTGGCCCCATGGTGACCATCCTGGGGGTGGCCTTGACCTCTAGAACTTTCAGCACCAAGACAAATTTACCAAATCTGGGTTTTTTGGGGAGGGGAATGGAAGGACGCCAGCACCTGGTGATGCTCAGGGGTTACTCCTGGCTCTGTACTCAGGGATCACTCTTGGAGGTGCTCGGAGGACCAAATGGGATGGCAGGGATTGAACCAGGGCTGGGTGTGTGGGCCAGAGCCTTCTCTGCTACATTGTCTCTCTGACTCTGAAATCTGTTATTTTATGTGTTTTAGTGGCTTTGTGTGTCTTGTGTGTGTGTGTCTGTGTGTGGGAGAGTGGTGTTGCCTTAGTGGGTTACCCCTGGATCTGTGCTCAGGGATCACTCCTAACAGTGGTTGGGGTCCCCAGGGGTGCCAGGGATTGAACTCAGGTTGGTTGAGTGCAAGGCACGCTCCCACCCGCTGTACTGTCTCTCCAGCCTGCCTTTACTCTTCACAGATCATGTGACCATCACTACTATTGGATTCAAACTATCTTTATCAGGCCAGAGTGAACATACAGCAGGGAGGGCGTTTGCCTTGCATGTGCCAACCCGGGTTCGAACCTTGACATCCCATATGGTCCCCGAGCACCACCAGGAGAGATTCCTGAGTGCAGAGCCAGGAGTAACCCCTGAGCATAGCCAGAGTGGTCCAAAAATAAACAAAAAACTCTTATCATTCTGAAAGACAGCCTCCCGCCTGCCAGCTGTCGCTCCCCATCCTGACCCTTCGGTCTCTCTCACCCCGGAAGCTCCTGGCAACCACAACTCTGCTTTCTCTGTGATGGACATTTCATAAAAGTGGGATCGGGCGATGTGCGACTTTTTTTTCCCGTAGCATCACTCTTTCATCACGTCTCCACCGAACATGGATCTCTTTCCCTCAAAGACCACATCTTAAATGCATTAACTTTAGGGTTTAGGGCCAAACCGGGCTGTGCTCGAGGAGCACTCCTCATGGTGCATGCATGGTCCGGGACTCAAACCTGGGTCGGCTCCATACAAGGTAAGCGCCTTAATCTCTCTACTATGGCTCTAGCCAAGGGCGTTTACAGTTGGGGTTTACTTTTTTGTTTCATTTTGAGGCCACATTGGTTGGGGGAGTTCAGGGCCCCTGAGGTCTCCTGCAGGCATCGAATCAGTCCTTTGAGCTACTTTTCTAGCTTGAGATCCACCATCTGAAAAACCATTTTCTGGGGCTGTAGCGATAGCACAGCAGTTAGGGTGTTGGCGTTGCAAGTGGCCAACCTGAGTTCGATCCTCGGCATCCCATAGGGTCCCCTGAGACTTGCCAGCAGTGATCCCAGAGCACAGAGCAGGAGTAAATCTTAAGCATTTCTGGGTATGGCCCCACAAACAAACAAACAAAAAACTAGAAAAAGAAGACCTACATTCTTTCTTTCCTTTTTTTTCTCTTTTGGATCACACCCGGCAATACTTAATGGTTATTCCTGACTCTTTTTTTAGCATTTTTTTTTTTTTTTTGCTTTTTTGGGTCACACCGGCAATGCTCAGGGGTTTCTCCTGGCTCTGCACTCAGGAATTACTCCTGGCGGTGCTCGAGGGATCATATGGGATGCCAGGGATCGAACCTGGGCTGGCATGGGCCAGCCGTGTGCAAGGCATACGCCCTACCCGCTGGACTATCACTCCAGCCCCTATGTTCCTGACTCTTCGCTCAGGAATTACTCCTGGAGGTGCTCGAGGAACCACATGGAATGCCAGAGATAGAACCCAGGTTGGCCGTGTGCGGCAAATGCCCTCCCTCCCCACTGTGCTGTTGCCCCAACCCCACATTCTTTACAACTTGTTTTCTTTCATGCCTTCAGCTTGCTTCCACTTTTTGCCTGCTGTGAATAAAAGCTTCTCTGGACGTTTGTGTGCAAGTGTTGGTGGGGTTGTAGGTTTTCAGTTCTCGGGTCTGTGTCTGGCTGGACAAGTGCTCTCAGTTCTGTGACACGTGGGAGGGGACCTAGACTGTCTGCTCCTGTGGCACGGCAGTGGTTTCCATCCCCGCCAGCAGGGCATGAGGGCGCCCTGTCCCTCGTGCTCCACAGCACGTCTCACTGCCCGCCTCTCTCTCGTGGGGACGCTGCCGTATCTGTTTCCCAGATGGCCTCTGATGTGGCGCCCTCTTTTTCTATCCCTAGTGGCATCTGTCTATGTGTGCCAAAGAAAAGACTCTTCTGAGGCCGGGCGATAACCCAGCGGGTAGGGCGTTTGCCTTGCATGCAGCTGGTCGATGCCGGCCCGGGTTCAATCCCGGCATCCCATATGGTCCCCCGAGCACTGCCAGGAGTAATTCCTGAGTGCAGAGCCAGGAGTAACCCTGAGCATTGCCGGGTGTGACCCAAAAAAGCAAAAAAAAATATTCTTCTAACCCTCTTCACCCTAGGGAGCGGGTTCAGGTGTCTGGAGCCCACTCCTGGCATGCACGGAGCCCAGACTCCAGCCCTAATACCTCAGGAGGTATACCTCTCCAGTGCCACCCATGACTGCCCTCATCATGGCCTCCAGCATCGCAAGGCAAACCCTAAAACACCAAAATAATCCTCTATGGTGTGTGCACGCCCGCGATATACCCCTGGGCCCTGCCCATGCCCAGCACATGACTGAGCCGTACTCCGGCTCTTTAGCTCGTTTTCCCATTGGCTTCTCAGCCCTCGGGCTTAAGTGATGCCGCTGCAGCCCACAGAGGAGAAACGGAGGCCCAGAAAGAGGGATATGGCTGGCCTCCAGCTCCCACGCCTGGAGTGGCCACCTCCCTCTAAGTCCGGGGAGCTGCTTTTTGGAGTCTGGGGGGACACAGCCTGCAGTGCTTAGGGGCTATTCCCACTGTGTGCTCCAGGGATGCACTTGGTGGGGCTGAGAGAGTGGGGTGACCACCATGTAGTGTAGAGCATGCACTTAGCCCCCGAGCTCTCTCCCTTCAACTCAGAGCCCCCAGGCACCCCGTGGTAGGACCCCCCCAACCGCCAAGGGTGTGCAGAGAGGCAAGGAAGTAGCAGTTCCTAGGAACCAGGCCGGCGTCTTTCCCCTCCGAGTCATGCGGACCTGGTGACGTGACCTGGGAAGAGGGGACAGCCAGGCGCTGCGGTGGGGGTCTATTTATACCAGCGGGGGCCGTGTTGCAAGTTGCTTTTCCTGCTGGCGAGAGCGAGAGACGTCACTGGGCACTGACCTCACCAGAAACGCTGACGCATCTCCATCTTCCTCTCTGGCTTTCTGCTGGGTTGGCCCCAGCGAGTCCTCACCTGGGGACCACTCCCTGCTCCTCCTGAGCCCTCCTGAAGGCTCTGCCCTCCCCTCCCGCGTGCCCTGTCCCCGCAGCCCTCCACTGGCTCCCCTCACATTCCCAGTCCCAGCCCTTTGGAAGGGGACCCTATTTGGAGAGAGGCAACTTGCATCAAGAGGAAAATACTGTATTGGGAGCTTTTTTTCCCCCCCCACTTAATTAGGACCTTAAAACTAAAGCTTCCCTTTCATAGTTAAGAAATGGGTAAAGTTCATAAGCTCTATTTCATTTCCTTAGATCATTCCAGTCAAAAAAAAGAAAAATGAAAACTCCATTACACTTTTTTTTTTTTTTTTGCTTTTTGGGTCACACCCGGCGATGCTCAGGGGTTACTCCTGGCTCTGCACTCAGGAATTACTCCTGGCGGTGCTCGGGGGACCATATGGGACGCGGGGATCAAACCCAGGCTGGCACAGGCCGGCCGTGCAAAGGCAAACGCCCTACCCGCTGGGCTATGGCCCGGCCCCTCCATTACACATTTTTGATATCTTGACCAGTCAGCCCCTTAAAACCAATAACAGCAAACAGAAATAGATTAGGACAAACCTTGCAGTCATGTTTTTCTTTGTATGATTCTAATTCCGTAGTGATGTGGTAGGTTTTGGACATATAGCCATACCTTTCTTATCCTCATAAATCTCACCAGTGGCTGTTTCCAGGGAGTAGCATCCCTGCGGGTCAGGGCCTGGAAGCTTTCCTCCTGCTACTCAACCCCATCTACCCACACGGCAGAGCCTGGGAAGCTGCCCGTGCCGTATTTGATATGCCAGATACCAGTAACAATTATAGACCTCCATTCCCATGACATGATGGAATGGTTTGAGGCTCTTTATGTTCCTGGAGCAAGCAGGTGCCCTTGGGCTCTACTTGCATGAGACAGGTCATATGGAGATGTTACTGGTGCCCGCTCGAGCAAATCGATGATGAACGGGGGGAAGACAGCCCTAAGAGGGATGATGGGACGACACCTAAGTTCATCGGATAGGTATTCTTGGATGCCAGCCCTGGCCGTCTTAGAGGTGGGAGAAAGTTGCATCTGTTTCCAAGCCTTCCCAGCTGTGTCGTTTTTGCTCTGGCAGCTGGAGCAGATCCCCTTTGCAGCACGCAGCTGCCCTGCCTGAGCAGCTCTGGCTCCCGACCAGCACCTGCATCCGTCACCTGAGCGCTGACCTTTCAGGCTTGCACCCCGCTCCCAACACCGCGCTCCTCCCGGGGGGCTCCCATAGCCCTGATGGCCGCAGGAACAGGGGAAGAGGCTGGAAGAGGCTTCCCGCTGAGCATGGAAGCGGACCTAGCCCGCAGCTGAGAGGGAAACCGAGACTTCCCAGCTCTCCTGGTCCTCCGGCAGCTGCTCTGAGCCTCAGTTTCCTATTCAGGGCAGCCGCAGCACCGCTGCCCGTGCACGCCTCGCCAAGATGCGACCAGGAGCATGAAATAAAGGACGCCAGCTGGGCCATGCTATCCCCAGGCTGGTGGGCATGGGAACCGACGGGAGAGAGCTAGCAGAAGAGAATCTGGACGGGTGCCGTGGGTGGCCGTGGGGAGCCAGATTGTGGTCATCACACAGAGCTGCCGTGAGTGGGGGGGTGTCTCCCCCTCCGTCCCTTCCTGCAGGAGTAAGTGGGGATGGTGACGGGAGGCTGGGACCATGACGGGTCCTAGGCTGGCGGGCAGGAGGCCATCACCTTCCTCTTGGCCACCTCAGATATCTGTGGCCCTGTGTCACAGACCCAGAGCGCCTCTCAGTCGGGGCAGCTCCCCACCCCACCCTTCTTCCCCGAAGCTGCCAGCAGCTCCCGAGGGCCGAGGATCCTCTTCCAGTCCTGCTATCTGTGCTGACCACCACAAAGCCCCTCTGCACCAGGGCCTCAGTTTCCCCCAGCCCCGGTGAGGGACTGGGTCCCCATGTGCCCAGGGTTCCCACAGGAGCCAGTCAGAGTGACGAGAAGCAGGGAGCAGCCCGTGATCTGTATCTTTCAGAGAAAATGAAACCAGGTCCCCAACCGTCACGGTGGCGGCGACTCCCCTGCCTGGCTTCCCCTCTCTGAGCTCACGGCTTCCCGGTCCCCTCAGCCCCCACCCCACAACTCACACTTGGAATCAGACTCTCATCTCGCCCTTTCCCTCTGATGCCTTTTAAAGGCCCTTTTCGTGCATGATGGGAGCCGGGACCAGGGAGGTGGGCAGGAAGGAAACGCTTTGCTCTTCCTTATTTGACAGGTGTGGCAGCGAGGCCCAGAGAGGACTCTCGCAGCAGTTCACACAGCGCAGTGGCCGGGGTTGGGCTCCTCTGGAGAAGCGGCTGTGTGTGGGGTGGGCCCGGCTGTGCAGCGGGAAGGTGCTGGCGTGTGCTGGAGGCCATCCTGGGAGCCCCTGTGATGGACACAGGTCTTGGGGCCAGGACCACAATCTCGGGGCTGCCAGCCTGGTCTGGCCGGGTGCCCAGAGCCGGGTGGTTTCCGCTCACAGATGTCCCAACAGCCCCGCGGGGAGGCGGGAAAGGCGCTCCACAAGGAAGGTGTTTGCGCCCCTGGTCCCAAACCGCAGGGGGCTCCAGGACTGAGCTGGCCTAGGGGTCCCTGCAGGGGTGCAGCCAGCTGACACTTCCCTCCAGCCTGCACCCGGACCCCCCCACCCCCGCTCCTCACTCACCCCCAAAAAGGCTGGGGCTGCGGTTTGCTTCATCCTTGGGCGTGGGGCTGACCTCGAAGAACCGAATTCGAAGAAAATAGGAGGAGGAACAGAGCCCGCAGCCGCACCCAGCGCCCATTGGCCGCCGTGGAAACTTTGTTTTTTGGGGTCATGTTCCCAGAAGGGCCTGCCCTCCCCCTCCCCTCCCCACCCACCTCACGAGGTGTTGGCCAATCGCCCGGGCGGGCATAAAGTGGCTGCCAGCCCACAGGGCTCCCAGCGGGAGGTGTCACCCCCAGCAGGCACGGGCTGGCGCTCGGGCACCCAGCATGTGGGCACCACTCACCCAGAGGACACTGCTCAGTGAGTACTTCCTTCCTCCCCACCAGCAGCTGTTGCCGTGTCCGCAGGCACTGGCAGGGAGCAGGGGCACCCTCTGTCCTCCAGAGGTCAGGCCGAGGGGTCTGAAGGATGCTGAAGAGGGGACAGAGTCAGAGGCAGGGCAAGACTCAGAACCTGGTGTCTTCCCAGATGCGGGTAGGGGTAATCCTGGAGGGCCTCCAGGGGGCTGTGTGTGGAGGCAACCCTGGGATGGAGAAGGTCAGAGAAGGGGATGAGGTAGGGAAGCAGGAGGAAAGTGGGGGGGAAGAGGAAGCCGCAGGGGCCGAGCAGTGAGTACCTGCGGGGCGAGCAGGAAGACCACGCAGAGCCTAGGACCCCCCCCTCCCAGCCCCCAGCGGGGCCTCCTTCGCGCCCCGATTGTCAGGCTGTGGAATGGGTAGACAGCCAGGTTTGGGCCCTGGAGCGCTCAATCACACAGAGCCACACCCTCAGCGTGACGTCATTGGTGCCGTCAATCTCACCAAGCTGGGAATCCCCCCCCACCCCGCCCCATGCCCGCAGCACCCAAGTGGGGCCCAGCCATGAACCCGCACAATGCCCACGTGTTGCTAGCGGCTCCTGGAGCCTCACCCACGAGGCACCCTCTGGTTCCCTATGGACCCCAAGCGGGGTAGCAGGTACCTGGGAGAGGGGGCGAGGCCGCTCTGCTGTGGACATCACGCCTGGCCGCCCTGCCCCTCTGCCCGCCCCATCAGCATCTTCCCCAGGGGCTGCACAAACGGGGAACTGGGGAACGAGCTGTCACGGCCCGGAAGGCCCGTTGCGCCACGGCCCCTTCCGACCACGTGACTGCCGGGCCTGTAGGGTGGGTGCGGGGAGGCGGCTGGCAGCTGGACCTGCCTCCCACCCCCTGACCCCCGCCTTCCGTCCGTCCGTGAGGCCCAGATGCGGGAGGCAGGAGATGAGTGGGGAGACCCTATGTGGACCTTCTTCTGTAAAGAAAGAAGGTCGAGCAGTACCTGCTCCGTGAAATGGGGGAAGAGACCCAGGTAGGGATCTTCCCCAGGGGCTGCACAAACGGGGATCCTTTGCAGGATCCTTTGCAGAAGGAGGCCTTGAAGGGAAAGGCAGCCTGGCCTGGGTCCCCAGACCTGGCTCAGGGTACCCTGTACTCTCGGCTGCCCAATTCCACACACAGCGTGCCTGACGCTGCCCAATCCTGTCCAAGGGCGCAGGATAAGGGCTGGAGACAGTAAGTGGCTTTGGAAGCCCAGATGCCATGCCCAGGACTGCCCCACCAGGAGTGACCCCTGAGCATCACCAGTTGTGTTATCCCTCCTCTAACTCGAGCAAAAATAGAAATCAAAAGACCCTGGGCTGGGCTGCACCCATGTCTGGAAAGCCGGTGACACCTTCTCCTCTCCGCCCAGGTCTGGCCCTTGGACTCCTGCTCCTGAGCCCGGACGCTGCCGGCAGCTGCTCCACCGAGTACAAAGAGCTTCTCTGGCAGCTGCAGCAACAAGCAACCCTACTGCAGAAACACAGCACGCAGCTGCTGCTGGACCCCTACGTGAGTGTCCACTGGGTTAGGCTGGGAATCCGGCACAACCCCGCCCCAGCGTGGAGCAGGAGGGAGAACGGGGCCGGGGGGAGAAAAGCCTAGGGCTGCTGGTCCCGAAGATGCTCAAGAGACAGTGTACCCCATCCCCCACCTCCATCTCCTCCCCTGGTCCAGCGAGCCCAGGCAGTCACCTCCAGGCTCGGGGCAGAGCCGGGTCCTGCTGCTCTGGGCTTAGTATCTGCAAATGAGCACTGAGGCTCGGGGCAGAGCAAGAGCAGCAGGTTTGTGTGTGGGGTGGGGGATAAAGGAGGCTCAGTCCTGATTCCACTCCCCCCCAGATGTACCTTCAAGGCTTGAACACACCCTCCCTGAGGGAGCACTGCAGGAGCACCCCAGGGCCTTCCCCAGCGAGGATGACCTGCGGGCGCTCAGCCGTCCCGCCTTCCTGCGGCGCTGTCCATGCTGTGCTGGACCGGGTGCGGCGCGGAGTCAACTCCTTCCTGCCAACCTTTCCCAAGAAGCTTCAAGAAACACAGAACTTGAAGAAGGCCTTGATGAACATCCGAGGCTTCCAGAACAATGTCCACTGCATGGCCCAGCTGCTGCCGGACGCCTCTGCACCAGCTGAGCCCACCCAGGAGGGCCCAGCAGCCTCGCCCACCCCTGCCTCCAACACTTTAAAGCGCAAGTTGGAAGTTTGTCAGCTCCTAAGTGGCCACCACCGCTTTATACACTCCGTAGGGCGGGTATTTGGGGAGTGGGGTGCACACCCCAGCCGGAGCCGGAGACACACTGGCCCCCTGGACCTCTGGAAGCAAGCCTGGAGGACAAGAGCCTCCAGGCGGGACAAGAAACTTGTGTCCAGGAGCCATTGGCCCCGGTAGCCTGCGGTCACCTTTGAAGCATCTTCAAAGGGCATCTTGGGGCCAGTGGGGGAGTGTTCTCCCAATCTCCTCCCGACCCTCTGTGCCGCTCAGAAGGGCACCGCCAGGGTGGGGGCCCGGCAAGCTGGGGGACGCGACTCCAGCAATTTGGCAACCCCAGGCCCTAAGCGCCCCAGGCCCGGCTGGGTCAGGCCACGCGGACCAACTTTCCATTGATTCAGGGATCTGATGACACAGGCTGACTCACTGCCAGACTGGCCCCCTGCTCCCCGAGCCTGCCGGCTCTTCCCTCTCATGACTTGCAGGGATGTTACCCCCAGACTTCCTCCTTTCTGAGGCTGCCGGCTCCGAGGGTGGGGGTGGGGAGGCCGGCCTGAGCTGGCGTTCTATGCCTCATCGCATCTCAGGCTAGACACCTGGGTGTCTGAGTGACCTCACTTTAGGCAGTTGCGAAGGAGCCCCGGTCTGGGTTATCCAAGAAACTGGGGTTCAGATCTTAGCTGGATCCTAAACTTGCTGTGTGACCTTGGGCAGGACCCTTTACCTCTCTGAGCCTGTTCTCTCTGTGAGTTGGAGTAGATCCGAGCCGGGGCAAAGCTTTCTCTGCCTGACAGCTGTAGGGCTTCTGTGACCAGGAGTGGATATTGTCCCCTGTGTAAATCAGGATCCGTGGTGCAAATAGACTCTGGGTGCAGACTCCTGCGGAGGAGGCCTTTGGGGTGCCTGGAACAAGAAGTTCTTGGGGCCTGGCTCCAGCTGCTCCCCCCCCCTGCTGGTGAAATGCAGAATTTCCTCAAGCAATAGCCTTAACCTTCAGTGGGGCTGTTTCCACAGAAGAACGCGACTAATTTATAGATTTTTATCCTTTTTTTTTATAAAAAGAGTTTTATATTTATAAGATTTATTTATAATGTATATTTAATGTCAATAATATTGTATCTATATATATATTTAAAACACGACTGGTTTTGAAATAAAAAACAACCCTTGTCTCTGTTGCTTTGGGAAGGCTTTGGAGATATGGGGGTCCCTTAGGAAGGAGGGCGCGGGGTGGGAAGGCCACAGGTGTCCACGATTCATGCACTGGAGGGCCTTCCCTGTCCAGGAAGGGAGAACTCACACCTCGTCCAAGTGTCTCGGCCTGCGGACCCCGGTCAGACGAGGCTTTGGAGGTGACCTCTGAATGGGTCATCCTTGCAATACTGGATAAGTCGTGTGGCGTGATATGGATTGGGGGAGACTCAGCTCCCATATGCGTGAATGGGATGTGGGGTCTGGAGGCTTTGTCCTGGGCTTCGTTATATAAAATGGACAAGATACACGGAAGCATAGTTTGAGTTCACACTGGCAGTGCTGAGGGCTAATGCTTGACTCTCAGGGGCCGCTTCTTTGGGTACGGGTATTGAACCGGGGCCAGTGGCAGGCATGCGAGGAAGCCACTGCCGCTGCCCTAGCTCCCAGTTCCCTGAAGTGGACATGGTACTAACAGGGTTGGAGAGCTGATGAAATGTGCTTGACTCTGCTTCCAGGCCCTGGGCAAGTTCAGGGTTTCATTCAGCACCCAGGAAACTGGGCTCCATCCTGAGGCTCAGAGCCCCATCTCCGGAGGAGTGCCTGGAGGCCCGGAGGTGCTGAGGGCCAGCTCCAAAGGTAAGACCAGCAGAAGCACCATCAGCCCTGTGCAGCCTTATTTTTGGGACATGATGGGGTGGCAAGGTGGCAAGACCCAGCCCAGGGGCCGGAGCGATAGAACAGCAGGGAGGGCGATTGCCTTGGCACCACGGCCGACCTGGGTTCAATCCCGAGCACCGCCAGGAGAGTAACTACTGAGTGCAGAGCCAGGAGTAACCCCTGAGCATCGCCAGGTGTGACCCAAAAAAAGGAAAAAAAAAAAGACCCAGCCCAGAATTGTGCCCCCGAGGGACTCTATGGTGAAAACACGAGGCTCAGAAGTTTCTTCCTTTTTTTTTTTGGTGGTGGGGGTGGGAGGACTGTGTCATCCCGCTGGTGCTCTGGGGCTACTCCTGACTGTGTGTGTGCTTAAGGGTCCACAGGTGCTGTGAAGAAATGAATCTGGGAGCCGGAGCAATAGCACAGCAGGGAGGACCTTTGCCTTGCATGTGGCCAACTCAGGTTTGATCCCTGTCATCCATATGGTCCCCTGAGCACTGCCAGGAGTGATCCCTGAGCCAGGAACAACCCTGAGCATTGATGGCTGTGACTCAAAAAGAAAAAGAAAACAATAAAACTAAAACAAAACCTGATCTGGGTTGTGTCTTACCCCTGTCCTACTGCTCCTCTTTCTGGGGTGCAGAGAATCGAATCCAGGCCCGCACACAAACACACTGAGCCACGTCCCTGGCCCCAGGGAGCAGCTTCTTGTCACCTTTGAACCTTTTGAAACTGACTTTTGTGCATCCCTGAGGAACAGCATCCCCCTCCCCAGTGTGAGGCTGACAGACAAGAGCAGCCTAAGAACCAACAGGAAGGAGCAGCGGACGCAGGCGGAGCTTGGAAAAGGGGCCATGCCAGAGAGTCGGGTCTGGGTGTTGGGCGGGCCTGGAAGAGCTGCTTCGGCACAGATGGCACCCAAGGGGGCGAGCGGAGCTCCGCATGGTTCAAGGCATTGGGGGACCAGCAAAGCACGGGGCGCATGTTTCTCAAAAGACCCAGAGACAGAGGGGCAGGATGATAGCACAGCGGGTGGGATGTCTGTTTGCCTTGTGCGACTTGGGTTCGATCCCGGCATCTCATAGGATTCCCCGAGCACGCCGCCAGGAGTGACCCCGAGCATCGTGGGGTGTGACCCAAAAAACAAACAAACAAAACCCAGAGAGCTGAGGGGGTGAAGCACACGCCTTGCCGATGGGGGCTCTGGCAATTCTGCCATGCCTGGTCCTCCCTTCCCCTCCCCATGAAGCTGAGAGAAGTTCCTGGCTCTAGGTCTCCAGGCGGCGGGCTGGAGCGATAGCCCAGCGGGTAGGGCGTTTGCCTTGCAGCGGCCAGCCCATGCTGGCCCGGGTTCGATCCTTGGCATCCCATATGGTCCCCGAGCACTGCCAGGAGTAATTCCTGAGCGAAGAGCCAGGAGTAAGCTCTGAGCATCGCCGGGTGTGACCCAAAAAGCAAAAATAAAATAGAATAAAATAAAATAATAGGTCTCCAGGCGGGAGCTGGAGAGCGTTCAAGGCTGAGCACGTACAAAGCATGTGTGGGAGACCCGAGTGTGATCCCTGGCACTGTGTGATCCTCTGAGCATTGTGCTGAGAGTCACAAAATAAGCCCAAAATGAACAACAAAACAGTTCTCAGCAAGGCAGTACAGGTTGGGGCTGAGCCCCGGCCCTGCCTGCCGGCCAGTAGGTTACTGGGCAGCACTCAGCCTGGTCAGCGTAGTGGCCAAGCGCCATGCCAGGGCTCTCCATGCCCTCCTGGGTTCTCCCTTACTCTTGGGGTTCTTGCCATACTATCGTTGGACTCCCTCAAGGTCAAGGGTTTCTGCTACCTGAAGCCTCTGCTTCTGCTGAGTTCTGTCCCTTGAGATAACCTTCTGCAGGTCGACCCGTTGCCCACTGGGGTACTGGTGCTCTCAAGTGTCTCTCAAGAGGCTGGAGCAGTAGTACAGTGGGCGGGGGACTTTTCCTTGCATGCGGTAGACCCAGGTTCGATCCCTGGCATCCCATATAGTCCCCTTAGCACCTTCAGGAATAACTCCTGAGTGCAGAGCCTGGAACACCCCCTGAAAAGCACCAGGTGTGAACCAATAAAGAAAAACAAAACAAAAAATGTGTCCCTTAAGAGAGAAGCCGGAGAGATAGTAAAGTAGGTAAGGCGCTTGCCTTGCATGCAGCTGACCCAGGTTTGATTCTCGGCATCCCATATGCCCCCTGAACACCACCAGGAATAGTTCCTGGACTGCAGTCAGGAGGAACTCCTGAACATGTTCAGGTGTGGCCCCCAAAAGCAAACAAACAAAACACCCAAACCTGTCCCTTGACTGAGGTTTGGGGGACGGGCTCACGGGTGACCCTTTGCATTGCCCCCTTCCCCACAAGGCTGGCTCTCCGGGCACCCCACGGAAGGGAAGCCCATGTTCCTGCAGTAGCAGAGGCCAGCGTGCCCATGCGGAAAGTGCTGTTAAGGTTCCAGGCCTGAGACAGGCCCCAAGAGGGCGCCTTCCTTTCTCACCCACCAGTCCCAGCCTGGCGGGGGAGGGGGGATGGGGGGGCTTTCCTGGGGCTGAGGTTCTGGGAAGCTGTGGGTGGGAGGTGACGGACACCGAAACACCAGGACTTCTTCAGTTCCTGGAGTAGAAGGGAGCTGGTGTGGCGTCGGGCAGCGTGGTTGCTCACAGAGTGGCTACAGGTAGAGGAAGCGCAGGGAAGCCTGGGGTGGCCTGACCGCAGCCGCCCTAGCCTGGGCCCCTTGCCAGCCCCGCCCCACAGAAAGAGCCCAGGAGAGTGGCCAGGGGGATAGGACTTCAGGGGAGGGCGTTTGCCTTGCACATGGCGGACCTGGGTTTGATCCTCGGCATCCCGTATGGTCCTCCAAGCCTTCCAGGAGTGATTCCTGAGTGCAGAGCCAGGAGCAAAGCCTGAGCATAGTTAGGTGTGCCCCCAAACAACAACAAAAGATCCCCTAACCCCTGTGAGAGCTTTGAGGCTGGCTCGGAGCTGGAGCACAACCACCAATAAGGAAGCAGCTTGGGGAGCTCCAGGCTTGAGGCCTTGGGGGTCCCCTCTGTAAAGACCGTCACCCTCCCCTACTGTCTTCCAATGAATCTGCTGTGGGTGGCCCGTGCCACCATCTCCAGCCTAGACCTCTCCAAAGCCCAGAGCCAGATGGATCCCTTAGGGTCAAAACTGCCCCTGCCCAGAGGAGGGAATTTGCTTCCTCTTTGCTTCTGTGGAGGCCTCAGACCCCAGCTCACCATCTTCCCGTCCCGAGCCGCTCTGCTCACGGCTCCTCTTTTCCGCGGCTCCTCCCAGAGTCAGGGCCTCTCAGCTCCCCTCTGCCGGCTGCTCCAGGGCCTGGACAGGGTGGGGACAGTCACAACCCTTTGGTGCCTTCCTCCTGCCACTTGGCGCTTTGGCCTTTTCTGGTGAGCGCTGGAGGGCGGTGCTCAGGGCAAATTCTGCATCTGTGCTCAGGAGTGACCCCTGCTGGTGCTTGGGGAACTGTGGCAGTGTGGGGAGTGGAACTGAGTGGGCAGGATCCAGGCTAAGTGTCCAGACCCTGCTCACCTCTCCTGCAGTTCTGCTTTCAGTGCAGGCAACAAGGTCTGCCCCATGCACTTCTCTCACTGTCCCCCTCCCCAAAGGACAGCTCCAGTGTCCTCTCCTGATTCCCAGCAGGACGCTTATGGGACTTCCCGGGCGCTGCAGGCCACACATAGGGCTCTGGACTGGGAATGTGCCCCCTCTCTGATGGGCAACACCGTGCCAAGCAGTTCTGGAGACCATCTGCCATGACTGGTAGCAGATCTGGGGCTCTCATAACAGCTACTTTAGGGTGTTCACGAAGCAGGTTCCCCTCCGCCCCTGCGCCCCATCCCAGCAGAGCCTCTCCCCAAGCAGCTGCGGGGCTGCCACCAGCCTCTGGGAAGCGGCAGAGAGTCATGGGTATGGGGAGGCGGTCAGCAGCCCAGGAGGGAGGTCCTGGGCTGGAGACTGGCATCACCTCAAAGTTGTGTTGTTAAAATCTTAGAGGCCGAGAGACAGCACAGCGGTGGGGCGCTTGCCTTGCACAGGGCCCATCAGTGTCCCATCTCCAGCACCCCAGAGGGTCCCCTGAGCCCCACCCCCAGGAGTGAAGCTTGAGCTCAGAGCCAGGAGTCAGCCGTGAGCATCACCAGGTATGGCCCTCAAACCAAAGCTTCGAGGCTGGAGCGATAGCCCAGCGGTAGGGCATTTGCCTTACACATGGCCGGCCTGTGCCGCCCAGGTTCGATCCTCGGCATCCCTTATGGTCCCCGAGCACCGCCAGGAGTGGTTCCTGAGTGCAGAGCCAGGAGTGACCCCTGAGCATCGCCGGGTGTGACCCAAAAAGCAAAAAAAAAAACAAAACAAAAAAAAAAAACCTTCTTTATTTAATTTCACTTTCTTTGCTCCATTTGAGTGATAGTTGCAGCCTCTATGAGCATGACGTGACATGTGCAGGTGGAAAGTTCCTGTCCCCGGAAGCAGCAGGTGAGGGGCAGGTGTTGGCAGTGTCTCTCCCAGGGTTCCCCGTCAAGGCTGGGCTAGGCACAGTCCCAGCTACGAGGTGGTTCCGGGCTTTGTTATCTCTTGGACATTTGGACCATCCCTGGTGGTGCCCAGCGGCTCAGGGCTCGAGGCCTCCCCAGAGGTGCTCAGGGGACCATGTCGTGCCAGGGCTCAAATGTGGGGCTCCTGGCTCTAGGCAAAGCCTGGACTTCAGTGCAGGCTCCCCAGACCAGCTCCTCAGACAAGTCCCTTTTCTTGAGGACGGGCAGGCACAGGAGACTTAAACTCAGTGAGGTCAGCCCGAGTCCCCTGCCGTCCCAGGCCCTCAGCGTCACCATTCGTACAACGGGCTCAGGGGCTGCCTCCTGGCCTCCACGGGTCCCTGAGACCGTGCCCACCGCAGCTCTGCCCCACAGAATTCTCCTTTCTCTTTCCTTGTTGCGCTCCTTTCTTCCCAGCTCTTCTCTGACCCTCTCCCCCGTCCGCCCCACACCTCGCCCTGCACCTGCCCCCCTCCCTTGCGCCCACCACCCCCATTCCCCGACCTATGACACTCCTCATCAGGCTTGCAGCCCAGAGCATTCACCAAACCCCCTCTTCCGGGCGGCAGAGGGAAGGGTCACAGTCCACCGTCAGATGGGGGAGGCCCTCTGCCCGGTCAGGCCCAGCCCTGCCCCGCTTCCTGGGGCGTCCCCGGCCCTGAGGGCTGGGCTCTCGGGGAGGGGGCGAAGGTCTGGTGGCGCGAGGGGGTTGGGCAGGTGCAGCTGGGAGCCCATGCGGGTGGACCGGCCAGCCAGGTGACGGCAGAGTGTGAGGTGGGTGCCAGGCGGGAGTGGCGTCTCGGGGGACCACTGTGCCGGGAAGTCCCGCGTTTCTCCTGAGCACAGGAGACGAGGGGGCATGGCTCTGAGCTGCCTGCTGCACACGGCTTGTGGCAGGTCTGAGTCAAAACACCTAAGGCCGACCCTGGACGGTCATGCGGAGGGCTGCCCAGTCATCGCCTTATGCCGGCCTGGGTCACCCCGGCAGGCTGGGCGCGGTCCAGTCAGCTGTGACTCAGGACCCAGCAGCCTCTCCACAAAGCACCAGGCAGGGGCGCGGGGCCCCGGGACCCCTCCACCCCTCTATCTCTCCAGCCCTGTTTTGCCCCTTGGTCTCACCCGAGACCCTGGATCCCTCCTGGATCTGGCGCTGTCCGCTCAGGAATCTGGGATTCTCAATCCCGTGTCCCCCTGTCACCAGCTGGGGGTGGGGTGGAAGTGGGGGAGCCTCGCTGCCACCCGGCCCTTGACGGGAAGTCAAGTGGGGGGCGGGGTGAGGCGCTGTCTCCAGAGAAGATTCAGAAGCAGAAGGAGGCAGAGGGGGCCTGGCCCGAAGACCATGGGGGACGCGCTGAAGGCCTGACGCTCCCAGCTCTGGATTCACCAGCGGGCCCTGCACAGACACAGACCACAGTAAGCTCCCCCTTGGGGCGGCAGGGGAGCAGGGTGGGGGTGGGTGTCCATACCAGCCGCCGCCTTCCTCCTGAGCCTGGACCAACACCCTCTGTCTTCCCTGCGTTTCCGGGGAAGAACACATGGCGGCTCTATGGCTCTCCAGGTCTCAGTCTGCCTGTCCGTGGTACGGGCGTGGGCTGGGGAGGGCTGTACAGCTGGCCACTGGGTTCCCGGAGGGCAGATACGAGTGTCACATGGACAAGTGAGGGGTTAAAGATCGCTGCCGGGTGGAGGGCAGAGGAGAGGCCCCTGTGGCTGCTTGGGTGGGCCTGGTCACTTCCTGTGACCTGGGCAGGGCTGGGTGATTGTAGGGGATAGAGTGGTCTTGATTTCTGAGTTACCTTTTTTGGTGTGGGGGGCACAGTCGGTGGTGTCAGGGCTTAATTTACTCACACTCTGTGGTACGAGGCAATGCAGGGGATCAAATTAGGGTGGGCCACGTGCAAAGCAAGCGGCGCCTTGCCCCTGCTGGCTCCAATCCTGATTTATAAATTATCAAGGTACCCGCATTCCTTTCTTCCGGCAGCGAAGGAGGGGCTGAGCCCCACCGGGCACAAGTACCCACCGGTGGTGACTAGGTGCCCTGCGCCACCAGAGGGATTGGAGAGGGCGAGGGGCTTTGCTAAGGGGTTTCCTCATGTGCAGCTCTGGGGTCAGCATTATGTCAAGGTCATGGCCCTAATGATTTCTGACCTTGGGCAGCCCCGGTCTCCACCACTCACGTGGAAAGAGGCCCCAGGAGGGAACGGAAGCAACGCATGGCACAGGGAGGGCAGCGGGGCTCTGCTCCCCTGAGAAAGTGGGTGCCCCCATCTGGCCCCCAGAGCAGGGGGTCTTCCCCAGGGAAAGGAAACTGCCCCCCCAGAGATGGTCCTACCTCCCACTTGGGGTTTCCTGGACTGTCAAGGCAGGGCAAGAGCTCTGGGGGGGGGCTCAGCAAGGAACTGGTTCTGCAGAGTGGATTCTAGGTTTTCTGGGGTCCCGACCCAACCAGCCTCTTGGGGCCCCAAGAGCAGGAAGTTTATTTCATCCCTCCGGTCTCACAGGGACCATGACCCTCATCTTGCAGAACAGGGTGCAGCGCTGTAAATGGGTGCTGAGCCAGTGGGTGCCCTGCCCTGTCCGCTGCCGGCTCCCCCACCGGCATGCCGCCAGACCCCAACCCATAGCGTGTGCTCCCGGCGCCCCCTTGCGGCCGCTCTCCAGGGCTTTCCCCACTCTAACGGCCCCCACGACCCCTCGGGTCCTTCCCTTATCTTAACCGGGGCCTCTGCTTAGTCTCCGTTCCCCGCCGCAGGCAGCCCTGTCCATCCCTCAAGACCCGACATCTTACTCTGAGACACCCCAGCTCCCTCGCCAGGCAAGCTGAAGCAGCGTGACACCTTGAAGTGGCCGAGCGTTTGCTGGACAGAGGGGGGCGCTGTCGTCCATGACTTGGAGACAAGTTAAACTGAGGGTTCTGGGAAAGCCCGGCATGAGCTGGGTCCTGGGCCCTGCCCCTGCCCCTGCTGTCCGGTCCCCGGCATCTGGCCCTCTCCATCCTTCCTTCACCTCTGAGAATTTTCCTTTTTTCTTTTCTTTGCCTTTATTATAATAATAATTATTATGATTATTTTTCTGTTTGGGGCCACTTTAGAGGGCAGTGCTCAGGGCTTCCTCCTGGCTCTACACTCAGGGATCACTGGCAGTGCTCTGGGGACCATATGGGATGCCGGGGATCCAACCCAGGTTGACTGCGTGCAAGGCAAACGCCCTCCCGCTAGTGCTGTCGCTCTGGACCTTCAGAAGCTTCTTCCTGATGCATCAAGACTGATGAGCTTCTTAGGCCCAGAGGTGGCAACTGATACTTCAAGACGTTGCGTTCTGGAATTCTCACAGCAATTTGGGATGGAAGCCTTCACCTCCTGATTCCTGGGGCCTAAGAGATAGTACAGCAGGGAAGGTGCCTGCCCTGCATGTGGCTTGCCCAGGTCTGATCCCCAGCATCTTACAGGGTCCCTCCGGGCACCGCCAGGAGTAGTTCCTGAGTGCAGAGCCAGGAGTAAACCCTGAGCATCGCCAGTGTGATTCCCCCCCCAAACAAACAAATAGAGTGCCTGAGTCCCTGCTGGGTGATGCTGCTGGGAGATGTACCACTGATTTGCTGTGTGACCTTGGAAAATGAGCTTATCCTCTCTGGGCTCCAGCAGTGACGTTTGGATAGGGAAGATACCGGCAGCATTAACTCCTGTGCCCTATCAGGGCCTTCCCCAGGGTTTCCAGAGGACGCTGCTAATCTCAGAGGCTGACAACATTGTGTCCTATTTTGTAGAAGTGAGAAGGAAGTGGGGCCTGAGAAATGAGGTCACCTGTCTGAGGTGGGGGGGCATGGACGGTGTTTTTGGAGCCCACGTTGCCTCCCCCCCAGCCCCCTGGTCGGCTGGCCCCCTGCCCAGACTCATCTTCTCTCCTTTTCCTTATAGAAAGGGAGGTGCTAAAGTGAGCAGGGGCTAGAAAGGGAGGTGCTAAAGTGAGCAGGGGCTGGGTCGCTCTCTCACTGCTCCTCAGGTGCTCTCTGTGTGGGCTCTGCCGCCAGTGCTAGAGTGGACCAGGGGCAGGGCGGGGGGCACCAGGAGACTTGCAGGGTGCCAGCTCCAGGCAGCCTAGGCTGTCCCCACCCAGCAACTGAGGAAGTGGAAAGGGTCGAGGGTGGGGTGGGGTGGACAGGCCAGGCTGGGCAGCAGATGTGAGGCGGACTGTGTCATGCGGGCCTGTGGCTGATAAGCAGCACAGTGTACGGCCCAGGCGGAAGGAGGGGCCTGGTCTCAGGCCGCCAGGACCACCCGGCTTCTCAGCTCCCATTTAATTTCGTAAATCAATCCACCCATTTCTTTCTTGGTGAAGGAAGGAACTTAGTGAACTTAGGATCTGGGAGAGAGGCAAGACGCTCTGTAAAATAAAGGCTGAGGAGCCCCCTTCCACTCACCCCTGCACACCTGCCTGCGTGGGGCAGCCTCGCACCCCTCTGCGCCTCCACGTAGGGTTTAGGGCCCTGCCCTGGAGGAAGGGGCTCATTAAGCACATGCTGACATTTGCTTTGTGGGGGGAGAGAGAGAGAGAGAGAGAGAGAGAGAGAGAGAGAGAGAGAGAGAGAGAGAGAGAGAGAGAGAGAGAGAGAGAGAGACAGGTCCGTGAAGGAACTTGGTGTTTGCAGAGAGATAACCTCATGCCCAGAAGTGGGAGGTGGGGTGGGGAGGGGGCTGGAGAGGGTGTTGGGGACCAGCGTTGACTCCAGGTGGTCTGAAGGATGCAGAGGGGGGGCCTGGCTCTCTCGCCTCAGCTCAACCTGCCTCTGGCTGTCCCCAGACTGGGGAGCCTCAGCCCTTCTTCTCTTCCCAGAGGGGAGGCCAGGCCAGGCCAGGCCAGCTCCTCCTGGGCAGCCTCCCTTTTCCCCACCCATTGGGATGTGGCCACAGCTTTACCCATCTGGTCCCCAGACCTCCCTCCCCACTCCCTCCCTCTTCCCTCCCTCACCCCTCCCTCTGAGATTCCTCAACCCCAGCTCAGAGCAGAGCCCAGGAGCTGAGCTCCGTGACATTAACTGGGGGTCCAGTTTGTGTGTGTATATTAGGGGGTGGGGAGGGGGCGGGAGGTCCAGCAGCCCCGCCGGGTGCAGGTTGAGTGGGCCCTTGGGTGACTTCCTGTTCTGTTTATTGCCTCTGTGTTCAGGGAAATCGTTGAGTGAAACATCCTCCCTGCAAGCCCCCCTTCCCAGGCTCCCCCAACGCCAGGCCGCGATTATTTCATAGGAGGCGCGCTGTGGTCGCTCGCACTTTTTGGAAAACCCGGTGGGAGTGGGAGAAGGAAGCTGTCGGCTGGGCTCTGACTTCAGCTTTGTCGCGGTGCCAAGCGTCAGGGTGGCCAGGGGAGGGAAAGGGGGCCTGGGTGGGGAGGAAACCAGCTGCTGGTGGCCCCCCGTGACGTCAGGCTGCCACAAGTTCCCAGGGGCGGGGTGGGGGGCAAGAGGGCGAGGGAGAGGGGTTGGCGAGGACGCAGGCACGCACGCACGCAGGCACGCGCCCCAGGACACACCCCCTCCCCCACTCGAGGCCGGGGGTGTCCACGCACGCACGCACGCACGCACGCGCCCCAGGACACACCCCCTTCCCCACTCGAGGCCGGGGTCTCCCTCCACACAGTCTCCAGGGACGGGATCCCCCGCCCGCCTGGAGACTTGAGCACGGATACGCGTGAGCGCAGCCGCGGTGGACACAGCCGCGCACAGACGTGTGGACACACGGGGGCCGGCCACGTGCGTGTACGCACACAGCAGAGAGGCCCACGGGGTCCAGCTCCAGTGGGCTCTGGGGGTAGGGGAAAGATTGGGCCGGGTGCCCCCTGCGGCGGGCATTGGGCCAGGCCACTTCCTTTGCCCTGGGAAGGGGGTGGAGGAAGGGGCAGGGGACAGGAATCAGGGGCAGCATGAGGAAAGGCCTGGCATTTCCCTGGGCGCCACCCTGCGGCCCGCCCGGCCCCGCCCCGCGGCAGCCCCCCTCCTGCACGTTCCTGAGCTGGACGCCCGAACCTCTTGCTGCGCTCGCGGCTACGTGGCCCTGGGCAAGCCGCTCCCTGGCTCAGGGGCTCGGCTTTCAGCACCGGCGAAATGCACCGGAGGTGTGCACGTGCTCCCCTGAGACCCTGTAACCGAGTCCCGTGCCTATGTGATGCAGGGAAGCAAGCCCATTGCATGGCGCTCACCTCGTGCTTTGTAGCGGAGGGTTCCTTCTTGAAAATGCGGGAGCAACCCTGTAAAGGGCGCCCGCCCCCGGGAATCCACCCCTATCTGGGCAGCCAGGCTTAGGGCCATCCCACACAGTTGGAGGCTCAGGGAGAGGTCAGGGACTGGCGGGTGGTCCTAGAGGACCGTGACCCAATCTCCAGATGGAGAGATGAGTCCGGCCCAGACAGCTCCCAGACCTGCCAGGCAGTGGGGGGAGTTGGGATCACGCTCTTCCTTTCTATTTCTCTCAGAATTTGAAGGGCTCAGATAGTACAGCTGGGAGGGCGCTTGCCTTATACGCAGTTGACTGGCTCCAATCCTCGGCATCCCATATGGTCCCCGAGCACCAACAGGAGTGATCCCTGAGTGCAGAGCCAGGACTAAGTCCTGAGTACAGTTGCGTGTAAGTTCCCCTGGCCCCTAATAAACAAAGGATTTGAAGAAATAGGGGGCAGAGACATATTCAGCTGCTCAGATGCGTACTTTGCATGTAGGAGGTCAGTGTTCACTCCCTGGTACCTCGCTCCCCTGAGCATTGCTGGGTGTGGCCCCCAAACCAAAACCAAAAATAACTGAAGAAATAATGCAGTCACTCTGATTCACCTCCAGGGGGTTCGTCCTGACGCAGGCTCCTTGGGGAAATGCCCACTGCTGGGGGCCCTCCTGGATACCAAAAGGGCTCAGCTGATCCCCACGAGAGAGATGTGAGGTGTTGACATCTCTGAGAGAGTCTGGATCTTAAGAACCCTAAAGACCTACAGGGTGAAGCCTCTGATGGGTTGGAGGTACCACATTCGGCTGAGCCAACCTCTTCTCTTCATGTTCTACACTCTGTCCTTGGGATAGCCCAAAGGCAACCTGCCCTGGGGAAACTGAGGCTCCAGAGGCAAAGCTGCGGGTCCCACAGCTGCAAGAGGCGTGGACAGAAATTAAGCCCGGGGTGCTGGGTTCTTGGTGACACCATGTGACCCCCTAGTGCCCCACCCCCAAACCAGCAGAAACCAAGGTAGACCCCAAGTCACTTTCGCAGCTGAGCCGGGGGCCACAGGGCAAGGGTCCACAGGAACCCGTGCATGCATTTGTGGCGTTGTGGGCACCCAGGCACAGGGTTTTGAGTGTAGCTGAAGCAGAAATGAACAAAAAGCCTCTTGGAATCCGAAGCCCAGTCACGTCCACAGGTGGCTGAGCTCGTCTCTCTAGGCATCCCTCATCCTGCTCACCCACCCTCCGGGTCCCCACTTCCTCCACTGGGTCTCTTGGGCTTCTCTGGGCCCAGCTCCCAGGTTGGAGAACAAGATGAGGGTCTGGGTGTGTGCAGTGGGCAGAGAGCACTTGTGGGCAGGTTTTCAAAGAACTAAGATGTGTTCGGCCCAGGCGAGGGGGATGGTGAAGGAAGGAGAGGGGCAGCCGGGGCAGCGGGGGTTGCCCGAGCTCTCTGTTTCTGGGTCACTGGTCTTGGGGAATTCCCCGATGCCCAACGAGCTGCTTACCTGGTGAGTAACACCAGCTGCCCACACAGGGTGCCTGACTGAGGGTACCTCCCTGTCCATGGCCAGTGCCACAAAGCCCTTTCCCTGCGTGCCCCTGGGGCCCAGGAAAGAGACAGACAGACAGGGGACTGGTCCCGCCCCGCACCCCCAGGCTCCGCAGGGGGCGGCTGGTGATTCAAACCCCTCTGAGTGAAGCCCCGTCTCCTTCCTTCTCCGATGGGGCTGGGGGGGTGGGGGGTTGGTGGTGGTGAATCAGCTTCTGGGGGCGGTGAGGTGGGGTCAGCCACTGTGCCCAGCTCAGATGTGGGGTTCAGAGGGGCCATGGGGAGTGGGAATCTGCCACCGTACCAGTCTCCCTGCAAGTCGGCTGATCTTTGGGGGTGTCAGAACGTCCTACCCATTAGGAGAGGGGGCGTATCCCTCTCCTGATCGACTCTCCTCCCTGGCCCATGGAATGTGCCAGAGCCACCAAAATCCAGGGACAGGAGCCCCCCATTCTCTGGGGAGGCGGTACAGACACTTGCTGTGGCATGGAGGGTGTGCCACGAGTTCTGAGTCTTGACCCCTCAGCCAGGGGCCATCATACCCATTTTACAGATGGGAGCAGTGGGGATGCTTCAGAGGGTCTCCTGGCTCAGAAGGGACAGAGCCAGAGCGCCTACCTGCCTCTGAGCGGTCCTGGTTTACCTTTCACACACCTGGGCTCCAATCCTGCCTCCGTGAGGCCTTTGGGATTTGTGCTAGTGATCTGGACACTCTGCGGGTGGGGGGGTGTCACTCTGAGCTGTCTGATGTCCTGAGGATAGTTTGGACACCCTCCTACCCTGGAGGAGTTGGGAATAAGCCTTGTCCCTGTCTGAAAAGAGCGGCAGGATGAGGCAGACAGAGCCAGCCTGAGCTGGCGAAGCTTTGGGAAGAAGAAGGTTCAAGTACTCTTCCGGGGTGGGGGGGACCTCATGATCCTCCCCTTGAGACGCGTTGCTGGTGCTGCTTGTGGTTACTGTCTGCATGGCCTGGGGGCAGTGACGATGCCTCTACTGCCTCAGTTTCCCCATCTGGAACATAAAGCTTCTCTGACCTTCTAGGAGAGGTTTGTGGAGGGTGGGCAAGCATCACCCAAAGAAGGACTAGGCCAGAGGCCGCAGGGACAGAAAACGCCCCTCCCTCAAGAGGGCTGACCCCTCCACCTGGAGACAGCCCTCTGCCCAGGTCCAGGGGGCTCCAGGGGGGTCCCAGCTGCCCCTGTCACCCTGAGGCGGGTCAGAACCTCAGCAGGTTCTTTGTATAAACGGGCCAGGCTGGAAATGAGGTCACCACTGGAAGGGGCCGGCCTGGGCTGCTACTCCAGGGTGGGGCCTGGGGTCACGACCCTGAGGACAGACAGCCAAGAAGGGAGGATGCATCCTTGAGGAAGCCTGGGGAAAACACACACACACATACACACACAAACACATACACACACACACAGAGGCGTGGGGCGGGAGGGAAGGGAAACAAACTCCAGAGAGCAAAGCTGGCCTGGCCGTGAGTCTCGGGCCCAGGCCACGTTGCAGGCAGGCGGCGGAGGCTCCGAGACCCAGAGACCCTGCCTGGCACCCCCAACCTCACCCAGAGGCCCAACGCAGGTGGTGCTGGACATGGCCAGGACAGGGAGTCTGGGCCTGGGGTGCCGAGGGCCCCAGAGCACTTGGGGAGCACGGACCAAGTCAGGTATCACGAGAGGGGAAACTGAGACCCGGGATTGGGGTGGAAGGGTTTTGGGCCTCCTTGCCTCTGTCCCCACTTCCTGTCTCTGGTGGGCTGGGGCTGACACAATTTGGAATTTGGGTCTGGATCCTGGGGCTGGTGCAGGTCTGGGGAGCCAGACAGTGGGCTAAGGTCTGGGGCGCAGGGGGTGGGGTGGTCTTCGGAGAATCAGGGACCCCCACAGGTGAGCTGAGTGGGGGGAAAAGGGCATGGAGGGATGCAGGTCACGGGCAAGTGGGGGCGGGTGGTCCAGGTGATGAGAGCCAGGTAGGTCAGGTGACAGGGCTTGGAGGTACAGGAGTCAGGACCTCAAGAAGTGGGTGACGGGCACACAGGAGAAGAGCCGGCATATTGGCATATCGTGGGGCCTGGGCTGACCTGGGCGAGGCTGGGGGCATGTGCTGATCCCAGGGGACCCCTGAAGAGGGCAAGTCCCAAGGGAAAAGACAAAGTGTGGAGAGGAAGGAAGGGAGGAGAGTGAATAAGGTGGGGTTCCCTGGGGCCTGTTGAGGGAGGGGCGGGAGTCTTCGGCCAGGCCTGGCTTAGCAGGGGTGCTCCCTTCCTGGGTGCCTCTTTGTGGTCTCCTGAGCTGGGCCGGGGAGGGGGAGGGGGCTGCAGGAGGACCCCCTGGGGACCAGACATCTCCTGGGGCTGGTGGCAGAGTGTGACCCCATGGGCGTTCTCTGCCTAGCACACCCCCTTTAGAGTACCTCTGAGCGAGGACACCCACCCCCACTCCTCCTTCCCGGGGGCTCTGCCACTTGCCTTAGGGACTCGGGGTAGGGGCCAGGTCACTGAAATGAGCCCCAGGAGCCTCCAGGGCAGAGCAGGGGAGGTCATCTCTGTTCTCCCTGGCGGTGCCTCAGCACCCGGCACCCTGGGAGCTTCCCAAGTCTGTGTTTCACAGTCCCTGGAGCAGCAGACCTATTGTGGCCACCCTCAAGGGGTCCAAGGCGGTCGCCAAGACTTTTATTTATTTATTTATTTATTTTTTTTTGCTTTTTGGGTCACACCTGGCGATGCTCAGGGGTTACTCCTGGCTCTGCACTCAGGAATCACTCCTGGCGGTGCTCGAGGGACCATATGGGATGCCGGGATCGAACCCGGGCGGACATGGGCCGGCTGCGTGCAAGGCAAACGCCCTATCCGCTGGGCTATCGCTCTGGCCCCGGTCGCCAAGACTTTAGGTCTCATCCCTTTCCCCAGATGCGCAGCCCCCTCCCAAGAAGCTCTTCTAAGGCTGCGCCAAAGAGCAGAGGGACAGTGGTCACCCCCAGGCCCAGGTCCCTTCTGGTCAGACCATTAGCGGGCAGACAGGGGCCTGACTCTGGGGACTCCGGGCAACCCCTCCCTTTGCCAGGCGCTGCGGGAGGTTCCCCCTGAGGCGGCTTCCCGAACCCATGTTCAGCGCTGCTTTATGACCGGCTAAAGTCCACGCGAGGTCCCAGCCCCTCTTCCTGCAGAGTCCCCGTCAGCCGGGCCCCAGCCCGCCTCCTCCACCCCACCCCCTACCCCAAACTCCCCTGTCCAGGGGCTACAGGTGCCAGCCTCCATCTGCTAGTCTCAAACACCTCCCCAGACCAAGGTGAGTCAGGGCTGTCTGGGGTGCCCACTGCCCTGGGGACCCCGATGACTTGGCGGTTGGGGGGCTCCTCCTCCCCTCTCCCCCATCTTCAACTCCCAAGGCAAGCCGCTCAGGAAAACCGCAGGCTGTTTTGTCGGAGAGTTCATTATAATTTATCAATCAAATTCTTAGAAGAGGGAAAAGGTCTGCCCTCCGCACCCTCCCCCACACGGCCCCCCTTCACTCTCACTTTCTTCCATTCATAATTTCCTATGATGCACCTCAAACAACTTCCTGGACGGGGATCCCAGCTAAATATAGCTGTTTCTCTCTTACAACACAGGCTCCAGTATATAAATCAGGCAAATTCCCCTTTGAGCATGAACCTTTGAAAACCGCCGGCGTCTAAGGGATCCTCCAAGGTCCTGCGGAGTCCAGCCCAGAATGAAGGTCTTGGCCGCAGGTAAATCCACCCGCCCCGCCGGCTTCCGCGCCCGCCGGGGGCCGCGGCGGCCACTCGGGCCCCTGGGCGAGCGCCCTTGGGCTCCGCAGCGGCCGCCGCACACGCACGGACACTGGGGGCGCCCGTGCAGCCTCCGGTCGCCCGAGCGCTGGGTGGCGGCGGGCGGCGAGCGCGGACACATGGTGCCGGCGGCAGCGCGCGCCCTGCCCGGCCCCGGCTGCAGGTTGGCGGGCGCGGGGCTCCGAGGAGGGGCGCTCGGCCGGCCTCCCGCGCCCCCTCTCCTCCTCCCTGCTGCTGCTGCTGCGCTGCCCTCTCTGCTTTCTCCCGGAGTCACCCTCCCTCTTTCTCTCTTTTTTTCTTTTCGTTCGGTCTTTTCCGCTTTCTCTTTTCCAACCCGGTCCCCGGCTGCGCCCTGGGAGGGGGCGCCGGCCGCGGAGCAGCTTGCAAACTCCGGCCCGGGACGGGAGCAGGTGCCGCCTCCGTGTGCTGCAGAGCTGTGGTCTGTGCTAGGTGAGACGAGGGGCGTGGGGTCCCTGCAGCCCCGACACTGCCTGCAGATGCTGGGAGGAACCGGGACCCTGGAGAAGTGAATTGGAGGCTGCGGGCGGGAGCACCAGTGACTGCCGGGCCCACCGGGCTGGCGGCTTGGGGGTGGGAGAAGCCGCGGCCCTCCGGGCCCTCCAACCCTGCTGCTGTGCCCCCAAGGCGCCTCTGAGGGACCCCTAGAGAAGGAGGGGGACGTGGACGCCCTGGGGGAGGGGTGAGCCAGGACAGGCCCGGACAGCTCCCAGCACCCTGTCACCTTTCACTTTCCTTCCTCCCCGCCCACCTGGTGGCCTGCGACCTTTTCCCTGTTCTTTTTTCCCAGTGGTACCATTTCCTCTCGCTCCTGGGAGCTCTGGGGCCGGGTGGGACCCTAGAGTTGGACTGTTCTACCCCCACCCCCCAGCCACCTCCCCTTGGGGGAGCAATGAGAAGTGAATAACAGGCAGGGAGGGCTGGGGCCAGCGTGAGGGTACATTTGGGGGGACAGGAAGTTTGGGGTGGGGGTGTCTGCAGCATAAGGTGCAGTGTAGGGTGGAGGACAGAGAGGGAGGACGGAGATGGGGAGGCGGAGCTTGGGGACAGATAGTCCAGTCAGCTGGAATTGACGGATAGGTTTGGGAGGAAGAAAGATCAGCCCCATCCTCTGTGGTCCCATGGAAGCCCCATGGAGGCGGGGTTGGGGGCACCGTGGGCTGTGGCAGAGCTTCAGACTCTGGGTGTTGGGAAGGCAGGACCCTCTCTCCTCCTGGAGACACCCACTGTCCCCGTGAAGCCCTGACACCCCTGAGGGCTGTGCCTTCCTGAGAGAAGGGTTCGAAGGCGGGGGGTCAATTTGGATTCAGCTTCCACTGCGCCCTGGCCTCCTGTCTCAGAAAGGAGCTGGCAGAGATGCCAGGAAGGGAGGGAGATGAGGGAAACGGGTACAGAGGAGCAGGAGCACGGGGAGTGGGGGACCCCTGCCCAGCCCCTCCTCACCGCACCTTCCTGTCTGCCCTCAGGAGTCGTGCCCCTACTGCTGGTCCTGCACTGGAAACACGGGGCAGGGAGCCCCCTTCCCCTCACCTCTGCCAACGCCACCTGTGCCACACGACACCCATGTCACAGCAACCTCATGAACCAGATCAGGAACCAACTGGCACAGCTCAACAGCAGTGCCAACGCTCTCTTTATTCTCTATGTAAGTCCCTCACCCCACGCCATGGCGGCTGTGGCCCGAGGCTGGTCTGGGAAAGGACCTTTTTGGAGCTGGAGGGGAGAATGGAGAAGGGGGTTTGTTAGAAAGACCCCCCCCACACACACACCATTTCCTCTCCATCTCTAGCCCTGGACAGATTGGAAACCACTTTCTCTGGAGGTCCAGTCAAGGAGGACAGGGCTGGGGGGAGGTGGGGGAGGAGTCTGGCCCTTCTATTCTTGGGGTTCAGAGAAAGGGAGATGGCATTGGGGAGACCATGGGTCTCTAGGGGTGCAGCGTTGCTCAGGACTAGGGTGAGCTCAGTGAGAAAAAAATAGTGGGGCCGCCTATGGGAGGTGAAGTCCCTCATTTTGGGGGTCTGTCCCCAACAAGGTCCAGAGCGCATGTGTTCTCAGGTGGGGAGGCTTGATTCTTTGCTAAGTCTGCCCCCATCTCACCTGCTCGGTGACTTCCGGCTCCCCCAAATCTGAGATGCTTCTGTAAGTGGCATCAAGGCCTGGGAGGCAGAACTGGACTAGCCGTTCCCAGCTCCTCAGTAACCTGCCCATGGCCCCTCTGTCCCTCAGTACACAGTCCAGGGGACCCATTCCCCAACAACGTCGACAAGCTGTGCGGCGCCTAACGTGACGGACTTCCCGCCCTTCCACGCCAACGGCACGGAGAAGGCGCGGCTGGTGGAGCTCTATCGCATCATCGCGTACCTCGGGGCCTCGCTGGGCAACATCACACGAGACCAGAAGTGCCTCAACCCACTCGCCAACAACCTCCAGGTGAAGCTGAACACCACAGCCGGCGCCCTACGGGGCCTGCTCAGCAACGTGCGCTGCCGCCTGTGCGCCAAGTACCACGTGGGCCACGTGGACGTCACCTACAGCCCCGACACCTCGGGCAAGGACTCCTTCCAGAAGAAGAAGCTGGGCTGTCAGCTCCTGGGGAAATATAAGCAGGTCATCTCTGGGCTGGCCCAGGCCTTCTAGACCACAGGCCTGGAGGCCGTGACCCAAAGGTTCTGAGATGAAGGCGGCTCTCAGGCGGGGCTCGCGGCCCAGAGCACCTCTGAACCCAAGCGGGGGAGCTGCTAGCGCACACCCAGAATGGTGGCTGGTCCACCTGTCCTCCCCCGTGTGGGCTCGTGAGTCCCGGCAGAATCAAAGCGTCTGTAGGCAGCTGACCAGTGCCTTCCAGAAGGTTTACCTTCCTTTGCACAACGGCAGCCGGGCACTGAGATGTCAGGCTGGACGTCTGTCCCCTCTTGTCCTCTTGGTCGGACTTTGGCAGTAATTCGCACAAGCTGCCTCTCGGGTCAGGCATAGGCTGGTTTCTCCCTCCATCCCACGCCCCTGCTCATGCCTTTGCTGCCCTGAACTAGGCTTTGGAAAGTTTGTTTGGGACTGAGGCCAGATGGGCTGGTACCCTGATGGTCTCCTATGTCCCAGGAGTTGGGTGAGCGGAAGTTAGGGAAGAAGCTTCGGGGTGAGAGACCATCGTCTCCTGAGGGTGATGAGAAACTCAGGTTTAGGGACTAGCAGGCGGAAGCTTTCAGAAGGAGGTCACTGGCTGTGTGGTTTTGGTGGAGGACGGTGAGGCCCCCTGCAAGGGTGAGGAGCAGATGCTGGAAGGAGAGTTGCTGACAATCTACACTTGGTCTCTCTCCTCTTCCCCACAGTCTTTCCTGTGGCTTGGAATGACCAAGGCCCAGTGGCCAGACCCAGAGGTGGGGTTTGTGAAGGCGGGCAGGTTGCAAAGTAAGATTTGGTAGGTTCTGAGGGCACCTGGGCGAGAATCTGTAAGGGAGGACAGAGGTCAGAGTGGCCACCTCACCCTCGGTGACCCGGAGGCACTTGAGGGGCACTGGAAGCCATCTCTGAGGACAGGGGAACAGCCAAACTCGAGGTCAGGGTGACAGGGTAGCCTGGAGGCGCGAGGCTGCTGTGTGTCTGACCCCAGAGATTGTCTATTTATTATGATACCTATTTATATTAACTTATTGGTGCTTTCAATGGCAAAGTTATTTTCCTTTCCCACTGACTATGCAAAATAATATGGTGGCTCCCAACAGAAGGAGCCAGGCCCAGGCCTGAGCAGGACCTGGCCGGGACGTGAAAGATGTTACAAGTAGAATCAACCTACGGGTGAAGCACAGAGAAAGGTCAGGGTCTGAGAGAACTGGAGTTTGGGGTCCCAACTCGAGCACCCCCTTCAGCTGGCAGTGGCTTTGGTGTAGTGACTGTCAGGGGGTGCCCCCAACCCTGCTCTAGGGCGCCCCCTGGGGTTATGCTGCAAGGGCCATGCTCTGGGGAGCTGGGTTGGGCTCCCTGGGACCCACACTGCCCTGGCACCCAGCAGGCTCCTCTGAGCACTGCGGGGAGGCTCCCTATGGGTGGCTTGCACACCGCCCAGGACGAAAGGCCTGGCTGGACTCAGCACGCTGGGGAGTGCAGGGAGGAGCCCCCTGCTCTGGATGGAGGCCTGAGAGGCTCTGGGACGGGGACCAGGAAGCTGTGGTTCCCCCCCACCCCCCACCCCCAGCCCTGTCTGGGCTCCCAGGCCGGGAACTCGATCCTTTCCTTTGTGCTGGGGCCAGGCTAAGGAGCTACGCCTCCAGTCTGGGAGCAGGGAGGGCCGCGGGAGGGGAGCCGTGGCAGCTGCTCCCTCCAGCCCTGTTGTTCTGGCGCTCAGCCCCGGGCAGGCTGCGGTCCCAGCAGTTCAGCCAACATGATTACGGTACTTTGCACTCACTTTGCACCTCTGTCTGTTCTCTACGCACTTTACCCACCTCCCCAGGGCCTCCCCACTGGGTGCCAGGTGGGCAGGCAGCAGGCAGGCCCTGAGGCCGACACGGGAACCCAGGGCTGGCCATGGGTTTAGTAGACCTTCCACTGGCAAGACCTGTGGTGGGGGTAGCCAGGACCCTGAGCAGCGTCATATCTGATTCCATCTTCATGGGGTGCCCCGGTCCAGGATCTCAGCTCCTGCTCAGAGCTGTGGAATAAATAGCAGGGGGCTCAGGCCCCTCATGCCTATGCTGACTCCCCTCCCGGGGGCTCCTGCCTCTGAGATGGGGAGAAACATCAGCATTTCCTGGGGCCCAACACAGCCCAGGTTTGGGGATCCCCCACCTCTCCACCTCCTGCTCTGCCTAAACCAGTTCTGCGGCTCAGCACCCACATTGCACAGCTCTGAGTCCCGGGGCTTTGTGTGGAAGCCAGAGGCACAGGCTGTCCCGTGTCCCTGCTGCTGTCCACCCCAGCCTGTGTGGTCAGGGGATTGAGGGGGCCTCAGCTGAGAGGACCAGTGTCGTCATTTTATAGAGGGATTATTGGGACCCTTATTTATTTGAAGCATTTTTAAGCCAAGAAGCACTTCTAGTTTCTTTGTTGCGTCTCCTCATTGTTCTGCTCCCTCTTCTTGTCCCTTTCTGGGGGACTCGCACTCGATGGACGCAGGGCAGTCCTGGGGCACAGCCCTGTATCCCCACACCCGACCATGGAGGCCACGGGCAAGTGAGACATGAATGTGGACCAGGGTCTCCCCAGGCTCTGGGGGTTTCCCCAATGCCCCACTGGCTCCACCTGCATCTGTCCCCCCTTCCTTTCAGTGGGAAAGGACGTGGCCTTGGGGGACAGACCCCCCTTGATGAATGTACCCTGTGAGAATGTTTCATACTGACAGATTATTTTTATTTATTCAATGTCATATTTAAAATATTTATTTTTTATACCAAAGACTTTTTTTTTAAAAAAGAGAAATGAATAAAGAACCTGCTCTTAACCAGTTCTCCAGAGTGTCTTGATATTGGGGTAACTGGGCTGGGGGCCGGGAGAGGGGAAAGAGGAGGGGGCATCTCCATCGGCCAGGGCTCTGGCATGGGAGGGGTCTGGGGGGTTGCAATCTTAACACGAGACAGAACAAGGAGATGGGTTCTGGGTTCTGGAGGTCCCACCAGGAAAGGCAGGGGTTCCCAAGAGGCACGGGGCCAGCAGCTGATAATTAGGTCCTTTGCCTCCAGGCTTTCATGAAACTCTGTGATTCCATGAGGGCCGGCAGGGAAGCCCATCACCTTCATTAGGCAGCTAGAGAACGGAGGCTCAGAGAAGCAGCCCCGAACAGGGTCTGCCAGTGTTTTAGCTCAGCCCTTTAGCTGCAAGCCTCAGGGTCTTTTCCTTACTTTTGGTGGGTGAGGGGTAGAGGGGCAGTGTTTGGGTGGGAGGTAGAGGGGCAGTGTTTGGGTGGGGGTAGAGGGGCAGTGTTTGGGTGGGGGGGTAGAGGGGCAGTGTTTGGGTGGGAGGTAGAGGGGCAGTGTTTGGGTGGGAGGTAGATGGGGCAGTGTTTGGGTGGGAGGTAGAGGGGGCAGTGTTTGGGTGGGAGGTAGAGGGCAGTGTTTGGGTGGGGGTAGAGGGGCAGTGTTTGGGTGGGGGTAGAGGGGCAGTGTTTGGGTGGGGGTAGAGGGACAGTGTTTGGGTGGGGCAGAGGGACAGTGTTTGGGTGGGGGGGGAGGGCAGTGTTTGGGTGGGGGGTAGAGGGGCAGTGTTTGGGTGGGGGTAGAGGGGCAGTGTTTGGGTGGGAGGTAGATGGGGCAGTGTTTGGGTGGGGGTAGAGGGCAGTGTTTGGGTGGAGGTAGAGGGCAGTGTTTGGGTGGGGTAGAGGGGCAGTGTTTGGGTGGGGGTAGAGGGGCAGTGTTTGGGTGGGGGGTAGAGGGGCAGTGTTTGGGTGGGGTAGAGGGCAGTGTTTGGGTGGGGGTAGAGGGCAGTGTTTGGGTGGGGGTAGGGGCAGTGTTTGGGTGGGGGGTAGAGGGGCAGTGTTTGGGTGGGGGTAGAGGGCAGTGTTTGGGTGGGGGTAGAGGGGCAGTGTTTGGGTGGGGGTAGAGGGGCAGTGTTTGGGTGGGGGTAGAGGGCAGTGTTTGGGTGGGGGTAGAGGACAGTGTTTGGGTGGGGTAGAGGGACAGTGTTTGGGTGGGGGGTAGAGGGGCAGGGTTTGGGTGGGGGTAGAGGGGCAGTGTTTGGGTGGGGTAGAGGGCAGTGTTTGGGTGGGAGGTAGATGGAGCAGTGTTTGGGTGGGGTAGAGGGGCAGTGTTTGGGTGGAGGTAGAGGGGCAGTGTTTGGGTGGGGGTAGAGGGGCAGTGTTTGGGTGGGAGGTAGAGGGGCAGTGTTTGGGTGGGAGGTAGAGGGGCAGTGCTTTGGGTGGGGGGTAGAGGGGCAGTGTTTGGGTGGGGTAGGGGGCAGTGTTTGGGTGGGAGGTAGATGGGGCAGTGTTTGGGTGGAGGTAGAGGGGCAGTGTTTGGGTGGGGGGTAGAGGGGCAGTGTTTGGGTGGAGGTAGATGGGGCAGTGTTTGGGTGGGAGGTAGATGGGGCAGTGTTTGGGTGGAGGTAGAGGGCAGTGTTTGGGTGGGGGTAGAGGGCAGTGTTTGGGTGGGGTAGAGGGGCAGTGTTTGGGTGGGGGTAGAGGGCAGTGTTTGGGTGGGGGTAGAGGGGCAGTGTTTGGGTGGGGGGGTAGAGGGCAGTGTTTGGGTGGGGGTAGAGGGGCAGTGTTTGGGTGGGGGTAGAGGGGCAGTGTTTGGGTGGGGTAGAGGGGCAGTGTTTGGGTGGGGGGTAGAGGGCAGTGTTTGGGTGGGGGTAGAGGGGCAGTGTTTGGGTGGGGTAGAGGGGCAGTGTTTGGGTGGGGGTAGAGGGGCAGTGTTTGGGTGGGGGTAGAGGGGCAGTGTTTGGGTGGGGGTAGAGGGGCAGTGTTTGGGTGGGAGGTAGATGGGGCAGTGTTTGGGTGGGGTAGGGGCAGTGTTTGGGTGGGGGTAGATGGGCAGTGTTTGGGTGGGAGGTAGAGGGGCAGTGTTTGGGTGGGAGGTAGAGGGGCAGTGTTTGGGTGGGGGTAGAGGGGCAGTGTTTGGGTGGGGAGGTAGAGGGGGCAGTGTTTGGGTGGGGGGTAGAGGGGCAGTGTTTGGGTGGGGGTAGAGGGGCAGTGTTTGTTTGAGTCAAGCCTGGAGTGCTCAGTGGCTCTGTGCTCGGGAGTGATTCCTGGCAGTGCTCTTTGTCCATCTGGGATCGGACGAAGATCAGCCACGGGCAAGTCGGGAACTCAGTGCTCACCCTCTGCCCCTCATGCTCTTTATCTACAGGAACTTCAGGGATCCAGAAGACGCAGCTTTGGAAGTGTGTCCTCGGGAATGGTCTGTGGGCTTTTCGGAGGGCAAGCAAGGACCCAGGTCCTGGTGAAGAGTCTGGAAGGAGTTTAGGGGCCCTCCTGTGCCCCATCCAGTCACACAGGATGTGGAGGCCAGAGGAGGGCTGGCCCACACCATTGCTTTTTTTGGGTCACTCTTCTAGGCTGAGGGGCTCCCCATAGTGGACAGTCACTCCTCCTGCCTCATACCTGGGGAAGACGGGTGTCTTGGGACCCTGGGGGTCCCAAATATCACTCAAATATCACCCCTGCATTTGGGCTCCCCAATAAGGTTCATTTTGGGAAAATCTGGTGAGTTGTGCTGAGTTACCTGCTTGCTATTTGGTGAATGTTAACGAGGGCCAGGCTTTGGGTTGGGTTCCAGAGGTGAAAAGGACAGAGTCCGCCCCTCCTTCTAGAAGCTCGCTGGAGGGTGGGACAGGAACAAGGAGCATCAGGAGGATGCAGGGGTGCAGGGCAGAGCCAGGCTGAGAGTCCCTGCTCTGGGCCGTCCTCCCTGTCCTCTGCAGTGGAGATTCTGGAGCCACACGCATGTGCACATGCTTGCATGCACACATGCATGCCATACATCTATGCACACACATGTGTGCACACACTCACATGCACACATGCATGCATGCAACTCACACATGCATGCATACACACATGCCCACACACTCAGACATACATTCACATACATATGTATGCATGCACACACATATATATGCACACAGGTGCACTCCACATACATGTGTGAATTCATGTGTATGTGTGTGCATCACACATGCACACACATACACATGAATGCACACATGTATACACATCCACTCACACACTCAGATGCATGCACACACATGCACAATGTGCACACACATGCACACGCACACATGTATGTACAAACTTACACTCATGCACACCTACACATGTATGCACACATCCACTCACACACACTCAGATGCATGCACACACGCACACCCACACATGTACGCACACACACATGCATGCACACACTTGCACTCACACACACACTCACATGCAGACACACATGCAGACACATCACACTCACGCAGCATGCACACATAGGCATGTACATACACACATGCAGGGGCCACGGGAGCTTAGGGAATGGCAGTTCTTGGTCCCTCACCCTGTACCCCAAATCTGCTGACTGTGCTCTAACAAGTTCCTGCAGGACCAAGCAGGAAAGGAGCTCCCGCCCCACCCTGCCACATCTCACTCCTCTGGGTCTACGAGGGCCGAGTGCAAATGGCTAAGAACCTTGCCACAGCTCCTTGAGGGTGGGGTGGGACGGGGCACCAGAGGCTGGTGAGCAGCTCACAGCTCTTCCGGGCTCTTCGGGAAGCTCACCCGGGCCCCAGACGCCTGCTCAGAGCTAGATCCCTGGGCCGGGCCACACCCACAGCATCCTCCCTCTCCCCACTCACAGGAGCCGGGCTGAAACGTTTCTGAAGCAGCCCTCACTAGGGAAACGGATGCAAACAAAGCCAATGCCAAAGCCCAGGAATGGGCAAAGACAGAAGCGTCAGAATCGTCAGCTCTTGACTTCTGTGCTGCAGTGCTAGCCGGGGTCCGGGGTCCCAGAGAGGGCAGGTAGGTGTTGGATTCTGCGCCCTGCCCTGACTGAGAGAGAACAAAGGCCTGCTAATTGGCTATTGGGTCACTCTCCCTCTTGGTTGGAGCCCTGCTGGAAAAGCCCCACCCTGGCCCTGCTGCCAGATCCTCCAGATCCGGTGCTAGCCCAGGTCACCGGGTCACCAGCAGTCCTGTGACCTGCAGCCTGGTGAGCTCAGCTCTCTTATCTGGGACCTTGCCAGAGGAATCAATCAGAGTCAAGGCCTAGCTCCTTTGATGTCTCTGCAAGGGACCCAGGAGCCTGGAAGAACCTTGTGAAAGAGAACAGACCTGCTGTTCTCAGGGGGAGATAGAGCCTACATCCGGGAGTGTAGACCACACCAACTCTGTTCTGCACCGGTGGACGGGGAGAGGCCGGCAGGGTGGCCGAGCGTCCTCCCATGTGTGCCTGTACTTGAAGAACACAAACAAACTGCATTCTGATTCGCCTTAGGATCGTCCAAAAAGTAAAAAACTGAATGTCTTGGGGCCCGGAGTGATAGCACGGTGGGTAGGTGTTTGCCTTGCATGCAGCCAACCGGGTTCGATCCTTGGCATCCCATATGGTCTCCCAAGCACCACCAGGAGTAATTCCTGCATGCAGAGCCAGGAGTAAACCCTGAGCATTGCTGGGTGTGACCCAAAAAGAAAAAAACAAGAACGAACAAACACAAACAAACTGTATGTCTTAGTCGGCTCTGGTTCTATCCCATCAGAGGCCATAGAGGAGTTATTTTTGTACCAACACCTACCTGTCTTCTTCAACATGCCACAAATCTTTCTCCTGCCTTCCCTGAGGATTCCACAATGGAAAATAGGAATCCCATAGGAACCGCTCAAAAGTCTTTAGTTACATCTTCATAAGGGCATGTCCCACGTATATTCCATTCGATGTTCTGATTCTAATGAATGAGCAGGGGTGTCAGTCTGAATGCTGTAGATACTCTGCCCTCGCTGGTGTGAGAAGGGATACTTAATTTTGGTTCAGATGATTATCTTTCCGTTCCTAAGGGCTGTGGGTAGAACGGAAAGATAATCCAGCCCAGGTATGCTGAACCAGAGACTCTCAGACATGGGGCAGAGCTGCTACTTGCTCTCCCTGTGCCCAGCCGCTCATGAGGCATTCGGGAGGCCTGGCGGGTTCTAGCCTTGGTCTGCCACCCCAGCAGAGCCTCACAACAAGCCAGGACGACACCCCCCACTCCATGAGGGCCGCCATTTTCCACATCCGACTTTCCCTCTCGTCACAACTCCACCCAGTAGACCAGACTATCACAGCCCAGCTCACGCGGTTCATCAATAAATGCTTTATTAAAGGTGACTACAACAGTATGCCACCCCAGACGGCAAGCCTGGCAAGCTGCTCGTGTCGTATTTGATATGCCAAATACCAGTAACATTTATATTAGGTCATTCCCATGACCTAATATAATGGTTTGAGGCTCTTTATGTTCCTGGAGCAAGCAGATGCCTTTGGGTTCTACTAGCATGAGACAGGACATATGCAGATATTACTGGTGCCCGCTCTAGCAAATAGATGATTAATGGGAAGATAGTGATAGTGATGATTATCTTTGTATGGTCATGGTAGAACTTCACTTGAAAGGTGCCATCGAGGAAGAGCATCACTGGGGCTGGAGCGATAGCACAGAGGGGAGGGTGTTCACCTTACGCAAGTTGACCCAGATTCGATTCCCAGCATCTCATATGGTTCCCCAAGCCCTGCCAGTAGTAATTCCTGAGTGCAGAACTAGGAGTAATCCCTGGTATTGCTGGGTGTGGCCCAAAAAGAAAAAAAAAAGGAAGAGCATCATTAAAGCCTTATCAGATTTTAGCCACCAAAGGAGGTAGGGCCAGGTTTTGGGCTGTCAGTATCACTAGGCAGGTCTCCACCATCCGTGGAGTGGATTCCACCGAATGAGGGAGCTTCAGCACCGTCCCTTGACTGATGAATTGTTTGGGGGCACCTGGGGCTGGGAAAATAGAATATTGGCCAAGTTCTGCATGGTCCCTTGAGCCCCAGACCTGCACACAGGTGTGGGTTTTGGGGCACCGAGGATAGTCTGGACACTCAGTTGAGTCCCCCTCGTGAGAGTCATCCCATCTTTTTTGAGGGTGGAATCAAATCACTGCTTCCATTTTACAGAAATGGAAACTGAGGCCCCACGGAGGCTAAGAGGAGCTTCTGAGATCACTCTGTTTGTGAGATCCTTCCCATTTGCTCATCTTCAAGCTCTTTCTCTGTTCACTGATCTAGTTATGGCCTAGGTGGGTCCCCAGGACCTGGGCAGAATATCCCCAGGCGCAGGAGAAGTGTAAGTGGAGCTGAAGTGACAGTACCTTGATTGGGTGTTTGCCTAACGGACCTTGGTTCAATCCAGGCATTCCATAGAGCCCCCTGAGTCCACCAGGAGTAATTCCTGAGTACAAAGTTAGTAGTAGCTTCTGAATATTGACAGTGTGGCCCCAAAACAAAACAAAAAAATAGGATTAGAATTTCCTTTTGACACAGTGAAACCACTTCTTGGCATCTGTCCCCCAAGCAAAAAAAAAAGACATTAATTCAAAAGGATATATGCACTCTCAACACTTAATACAATGGCTGAGATATGGAAACAACCACAACGCCCAACTACAGATGAATGGATCAAGAAGTTGTGGTCTATACACAATGGAATACTATGCAGCTCTGAGAAAGAACGGCATCATAGATGGAATCAGAGACTATCCCACTGAGTGAAGCCAGTCAGATGGACAGAGACAGACAGGATCTGCGAAGATGCACATGTTCATATTTATTTATTTATTTATTTATCTATCTATTTATTTATTTATTTGTTTATTTATTTATTATCTATCTATTCACTCATTTATTTATTATCTATCGATCTATTATTTATTTATCTCTCTCTATCTATCTGTCTGTCTGTCTATCTGTCTGTCTGTCTATCTGTCTATGTATTGTATCATTGTGAGACAAACCACTACAAAGCTGTTCATGATTGGATTTCAGTCTTACAGTGTTCCAACACTTATCCCTCGTCCAGTGCACATTTCCCAACACCAGAGTGCCCTGTTTCCCTCCCACACCCCCTGCAACCTGCCTCTATGGCAGGCACTTTTCTTTTCTCATGGTTCAGATAAGATATAAATGAATACAAAAGGTCAATGAAAAGCAATAAAACAGGGCCCAAAGATAGTTCAAAGGACTGAGCACAGGTTTTACATGCAGGAGGCACAGATTTGATCGCTAGTACCACATGGTCTCATGAGTACCACTGGGACAACCCTGAGCACTGATCTGGGAGTACCACCATTGTGCGTGATGACAGAAAGAAAGGAAGGAAGGAAAAAGAAAGTGTCAGATTGAGGGACCCCATAAGGACTAAGGCTGAGCTCAAGGTTCCTGAGGCTCCTGTCAGCCAAAGGCAAAGGAGATGTGCAGTTTTTGCTGTCCTTAGCACAGCAAGCCTCTCTAGTCTCAGGAAGGCAGAGCCCTGAACAGGCTGGGTGCTGAGGTGAATTTCTCCCTCAGGCTTGTGGACTTGGGTGATGGGATGAATTCACCGCAGATAGTCTGACATAGGAAAAGACTGGGCTCCCTGTGATGAACCCAGAGTCTTGGCAAGCTACCCGTGTTGTATTACCAAAAACAATATACCAAAAACAGGAACAATAATGGACCCCATTCCCAATGAATGGAGACGTTATTGGTGCCCGCCGAGCAAATCGATGAACAATGGGAAGACAAGTGACAAGTGACAAGTGATCTGGACTCCAGCAGGCCCTTTCCACAACAATCTCAGGTCAGTCCAGTGCACCACTGAAGCCTGGTGCAGGGGGTCTGCAAGGGCCCAGATCACACAGGGCCAACTCAAGTCGGAGGAGGGGTACAGTAGGGTTGAATATGCTCAGAAGCACCCTCCTGGTCCCTGTCCCTGTTGCTGGGGCTGTTCCTTCCCTCCCTCTTCTCCTCCTCCTTCCCTCCCCTTCCCTCTCCCCCGCTCCTCTTTTTCTCTTTCCCCTCCTTCTCCTGCTCCAGTTTGGGGTCACTCCTGACAGTGCTTGAGGGACCCTGTGGTGCCAGGGGTTGAACCTGGGGCTCTTGCATGCAAAGTGTGGAGGCCGAAGTCCTGGCTAGGACAGCACGGCGATGGAGACAGGGAGGCCGAAGTCCTGGCTAGGACAGCGCGGCGATGGAGACAGGGAGGCGAAGTCCTGGCTGGGACAGCACGGCGATGGAGACAGGGAGACCGAAGTCCTGACTGGGACAGCACGGCGATGGAGACAGGGAGGCTGAAGTCCTGGCTGGGACAGCACGGCGATGGAGACAGGGAGGCCGAAGTCCTGGCTAGACAGCACGGCGATGGAGACAGGGAGGCTGAAGTCCTAGCTAGGACAGCACAGCGAGTGGGACAGGGAGGCGAAGTCCTGGCTAGGACAGCACAGCGATGGAGACAGGGAGGCCGAAGTCCCGGCTAGGACAGCACGGCGATGGAGACAGGGAGGCTGAAGTCCTAGCTAGGACAGCACAGCGATGGAGACAGGGAGGCCGAAGTCCTGGCTAGGACAGCACAGTGATGGATACAGGGAGGCCGAAGTCCTGGCTAGGACAGCACGGTGATGGAGACAGGGAGGCCGAAGTCCTGGCTGGGACAGCACAGCAGCGATGGAGACAGGGGAGGCCAAAGTCCTGGCTAGACAGCACGATGATGGGAGACAGGGAGGCCGAAGTCCTGGCTAGGGACAGCACGGTGATGGAGACAGGGAGGCTGAAGTCCTGGCTAGGACAGCACAGCGATGGAGACAGGGAGGCCGAAGTCCTGGCTAGGACAGCACAGCGATGGAGACAGGGAGGCCGAAGCCCTGGCTAGGACAGCACGGTGATGGAGACAGGGAGGCTGAAGTCCTGGCTGGGACAGCACAGCGATGGAGACAGGGAGGCCAAAGTCCTGGCTAGGACAGCACGGTGATGGAGACAGGGAGGCTGAAGTCCTGGCTGGGACAGCACGGTGATGGAGACAGGGGCTTGGGCACTACAGAGCTGCTCCTGGGTTCCCTCCTCACGCCAAGGCCACCTGGGTTCTCTGGTGCCCTGCAGACATATTGGCTGGCCCCTGGCTTTCAGTCTAGGACACTTCCCATGTCTTCTCCTGCCGAAGTTGCATCCAGCTTGCATCCGTTCCTGTGATCTGGGAAGCACCGCCCTGTGTTGGCCTCCCCTTGGGAGCCAAATATTCCAATTATGAAGCTGTGGTCAAGCCCTGCCCACTCCACTGAGCTTCAGGGCCAGCCAGGAAGTGAGGGTGTCTCTGGGGGAGAGAGGGGAGGGGTCTAGGGGAGCCACAGACAGGCATGGGATGGGGGCCTGAGCGCAGACAGCAGATGGGGCTTCTCCTAGGCTGAGAACAAAACCAGCAGTGGAAAGGAATGCACAGGGCATTTTTGTCATTCCAAGAGGCCTAGTCCAGCTCTTGCCCAGACAGTCAATGAATCAAAGCTGGGAAGGTCTCTACCTGTCAGCAAGCTTTCTCCTGGCCCTGGCCCACCTCTCCCCCCCCCCTGCAGAGGGGCCTGCTGGAGGAGCCCTCTAGGCTCCCAGGAGGTTCTTTGAAGAATATTATGTCATGGGCACGGACTGGCAGCAGGCTCTTGGCACCCTTTCCTGCTCGGCTCTGCAGAGAATGCATGGTGGGGGCCCATGGGAGCCCCAGAAAAGTTATGTCCATGCCCCCGATCCTGGAACCTGGCACTGCGTCCTTATTTGGAAAAGAATCTCTGCAGATGTCATCAAGAGAAGCATCTCGAGGTGAGATCATCGGAGATGGACTGGGGAAGCTCTATATCCAAGGACAAGCATCCTTATAAGAAACACACGGAGAAAAGACGCATGTGAAGGAGGAGGCAGAGCTTGGAATGATGCAGCCACAAGCCAAGGAATGCTTGGCATCGTCGGAGCTGGTAGGGAGCCTCCCCTCGAGCCTCTGGAGGGGAGCCTCAGACTTGCCAATCCCTTGATTTCAGACTTCTGGATTCTAGCACGGAGAACAACTGTCTGTGGTTCTGAGCCACCCAGTCAGTCTGTGGTCATGGGTTGCAGCGGCCCCAGGACACGAACAAACCCAGCTCCCCTCTCAGGACCCGGCAAGCCATGGCGCGGGTGGGGCTTAAGCTCAGCTTCTCCGCCCCCTCTCTGTGCCCCCGTCCCTCTGGCCCTACGCGATGTGGCTTGGCGCTCTGTTAAAGGTCGGATCCTTCCCTCTCTGGCCTTTGCTCTTGTCTTTTGTCTAGGATGCCTTTCCCGAGCCATGCGGGAACTTCCTTCTGGTCCTTCAAGGCTCTGCACAAACATCAGTTCTCTCCCGTGACCTCTTCCTTGACCTCTGCAAATTGCCCTGTCTGTCCATTTTATTTTATTTTATTTTATTTTATTTATTTATTTATTTTTTTTTGCTTTTTGGGTCACACCCGGCAATGCTCAGGGGTTGCTCCTGGCTCTGCACTCAGGAATTACTCCTGGCGGTGCTGGGGACCATATGGGATGCCGGGATCGAACCTGGGCTGGCATGGGCCGGCGCGTGCAAGGCAAACGCCCTACCGCTGGGCTATCGCTCGGGCCCCTGTCTGTCCATTTTAGCATCGATGTTGTGTCGGTGCGAGAGCCCTGCGTCCCCAGCACTTCCTCGCTCTGAGGTGTTTTTGGGGAGACTACGGCTGTTTATCAAGCACTTCCTCTGCAGAGGGGCCATGCCGGTGCTGGACACAGGAAGCTGGGGTGGTGCCCTCCTGACTGAAATCCCATCTGTGTCCCCCACATACAGGGTAGAGTCCAGGTCAGCCCTGCGCACACCCCCTGAGAGCTTACAGTCACAAAATCGTGACCCTCCTCCCAAGATGACTGGAATTTACATCTCAGTGAGCGCCTTTGTTGTTGTGTTTTTTTTTCTTTTCTTTTCTTTTCTTTTTTTTTTTTTTTTTTTTTTTTTGGGTCACCCCGGCGATGCTCAGGGGTTGCTCCTGGCTCTGCACTAAGGAATTACTCCTGGCGGTGCTCGGGGCCCATATGGGATGCCGGGATCGAACCCGGGCTGGCATGGGCCGGCCTTGTGCAAGGCAAACGCCCCTACCCACTGGACTATCTCTCCGGCCCCTGTTGTTATGTTTTGAGGCCACACCTGGATCTGTGCTATATAAAGCTCTGGGATTCAAACCTGGAGGCGTGGCCACAGCCGCCTGCTACGGAACCTCCAGCTTCCATTTTCCAGCCTACAGTGCAAGGCTTCAGAGCCTCTGTTCAGTGGGGCCAGAGAAACGATGCCGACCCCCAAGCAGCACGGGGTCAGGGCTCCTACAACTGCCTTTGGATATTGGCCCTGACCGTTCAAGAAAGCGGGAGCCGTGGCAATTTCTTCCAGTCTCTGTGCCTCAGTTTCCTCATCTGTCACCTGGCCCTTGACAGAGGTCGATGTGTTCCTACCTGGCCACACAGGACAGGTGGGCCAGATAGCACACGGGTGTCCAACTTGCCTCTGCTACTCCTTCGCTGTCCATGGGGCTGGCCATTCTTTTTGGGGTCACACTCTGCAGTGCTCAGGGGTGACTCCTGGTTCTGTGCTCAAGAATCTCTCCTGGGTGCTGGGGATTGAACCCAGGTCAGTCATGTACAAGGCTAGTCTACTATCACTATAGTACATTATAGTACCTGCTGTACTATTTCTCTGGTCCCAGGGGCTGGACACTTTCGATTCTTTTCTAGAAGCTTCACAAGCCCCTTGATCACGGTGCTGATACAGCAGGAGCTGAGGTGTGGAGCACCAGGTCACTTTAAATCTCTGCCAGTGGAACAGGTAGCCAACCAGAAAATAGAATGGGATGGCTGGGGGTGGGATTTGGAAACAGATAAAAGGAAGCCCCCAGCCCCCCAACTCTCTCTCTCTCTCTCTCTCTCTCTCTCTCTCTCTCTCTCTCTCTCTCTCTCTCTCTCTGAGCACCAGCTCTCTGGACTCTCCTCCCAGACCTCCAGGATCAGGTAGGGCAGTGTGCCGGACACAGAGCCCAGCACAGGCGGGCCACTCAGGGACAAGACAGGGAAGTTGTTCACGGGACGGGGCAGTGAGGGACAGGACCTGGCCATTGTTCACTGCAGGCGAGTAAACGGCTTGGAACAGGACTGATGACGTCCATGGGTAAAAGAAAGACCTGTTCATATGGGGGAGGGACCCAGGCCCATCTACCTTTATCTGTACCACAAACTCTAGTCTTTTCATCTGTATCACTGTATCACTGTCTTCCCGTTCATCATCGATTTGCTCGGCGGGCACCAGTAACATCTCCATATGACCCGTCTCGTGCAAGTAGAGCCCAAGGGAACCTGCTTGCTCCAGGAACATAAAGAGCCTCAAACCATTCCATCAGGTCATGGAAACTTTTCATCTACCGAGTTTCATATGAAAATCTTTCATACAATTCTCAAGCACCCACCAGCACAGGAAAATCTGCTTTTGCGCTCACAGTACCCCTCCCTACGGGAGAACTCATAGCAAGGGGGCATCTTGTCTCCCCGTGACCAGCTCTGGTCCTGGTTGTGCCCTTCTGACCCAGCTCATTCTGGCATATTGGCACATCTCCATCCCCACTGACCCCTTCTCGCAGCAGTGAACCCCCAAGAGAGGCACTGGAGGAGGGGCGCTGGCTTGAGGTCAGCCCTACATGGGCTCTCACTGCCCACCCCCAGCCCCCTGGTGGCTGGAAGAGGCGGCTGAGCCCGTGCCAGCTGCAGGGGGAGGTCTGTCTGTCCCCGGTGCCGAGCCAGACCACAGGCAGCCACGCTGGGCTGCGTCCAGACCCTCTCAGCCCCTAAGCTCTGTCTGGCTCTCGAGACCCTTCCGACCCCGGATCCCAGCACACACCGGGGTTCGCTCCAAGCAGGTGAGGTCATTCTCTCCACCACACCAGTCCCAAGGAAGCCACCCACCCACACGGCAGGATTCCTGGGAACCCAAGGGCCCCGGCTAGACTTCACCTCCTGCCCCAGTAGCCACCCTGAGACCCCAATAACTCTATTCCTTCCTGGGGTCTCTCAGTAGATGAGCCCAGCACCTGTGAGGGAAGGGAGTTAAATGGGAAACAGCCCTCAGAGTCCACATGGGGTCCCAAGGAGAGGCTGGGTTCGGTTCTGAATCACTTGTGTGTGTGTCCCGCTGGGCACGGGCCCTTGGCCTCAGGATGCCCAGAAGGGTCTGCGCTGTATGTCCAGCAGCTTTGGTCAAGCTCAGACAACCCCCTACTTTTTGCACTTTTTTTGGAGGGCTTTTCTTGCTCTTGGGGGATCAGGTAGTCGGGGGTCAGACCTGGGGTTCCCACCTATAGGCCAAGACACTCCCGGACGTTTGAACCCTTCTCTCCCTCCATCTCTTGGGGTTGCTGCTATTGTTCTGGTTCTTTTTCTTTTTTTTGGGCTGGGGGGACTACCCAACGGGATCGGGGCTATTCTGGCTTTGTGCTTAATAGTTGCTCCTGGCAGTGCTCAGAGGACACTGTACAGGGAGGAGATGAAACCCAAGAATGCAGCATGCAAAGCCTGGGCTCGCCTGACCTATCTCTTCTGTCCCTTTTGTTTTTGGCCACACCTGACCTGCTCGGGTGGTGCTCGGGGAGCAAATCTAGGGCCTTGTGCCCGCAGAGCAGCCGCTCCAGTCCTCGAGTCTCCCCAGCCTTAGCTCTCACTGTCTTCACTGTCTTCCCGTTCATCATCGATTTGCTCGAGCGGGCCCCAGCAACATCTCCATATGTCCTGTCTCATGCTAGTAGAGCCCAAGGGCATCTGCTTGCTCCAGGAATATAAAGAGCCTCAATCCATTCCAGAATGAGGTCTATAATTGTTACTTGTGTTTGGCATATCAAATACAACACGGGTAGCTTGCCAGGCTCTGCTGTGTAGGTAGCATACTCTTGTAGGCATCTCTAAGTCCAGCATTTATTGATGAACCGCATGGCCGCGGCGGCCGTGCAAGCCGGGCTGTGATAGGCTGGTCTGCTGGGTGGAGTTCTGACGAGAGAGAAGTCCTGATGTGGAAAATGGAGGCCCTCATGGAGTGGGGGGTTGTCTGGCTTGTTGCGAGACTCTGCTGGGGTGGTGGGCCAGGGCTAGAACCCACCATCCTTCCCGGGCCCTCGTGAGCGGCTGGTCACAGGGAGAGCCAGTAGCAGCTCTGCCTCATGTCTGCGAGTCTCTGGACAGGCATACCTGAGCCGGATTTAAAGCCTTAGCTCTGCACCTCATTTACTTCAGTTTTCTGCACAGTCACACCTAGTTGCATGCATTCAGAGGTGTTCAGGGACCAAAGGCACGATATGCCTGGTGTCCTATCCCGCTGTGCTCTGGAGCCACCAGGGCTACACTGGGTGGTGCTGGGCTGGGGGAAGCATTTGGTGCTGGGGATTGAACTCAGGGCCTTGCATATACTTATACAAAGTTCTCTGGGGCGGGGAGGAAACCCAGGACTGCCTTGTTCGAGGCAGGTGTCCTATACTATCTCTCTGGCCCCCCTTGAAGAGCTTGCTAGAGTTTCCAAGATTGTGCTCCATTTTGGGATGTCCTGGATGCTCTTTGGCCAAAGGCTCAGAGAGGGCAATTAAGGGCAGGCTTCGGGGTGGACTCTTGAGGAGATGGGAATTCTGACCCTTATATACAAGGCGTCTGAGGCTGGACGGATTGTACAGAAAGTTAGATGCTTGCATTGCACGTGATCCACCCTGGTTTGGTCCCTGACACCACATACGATCTCCCAAGCAGCACTAGGAGTGATCTCTGAGCACAGAGTCAGATGTAAGCCCTGAGCACCCCTACACCCCTCCCTAACAAAACAGTAGAACTCAGCAGGGTGGGTAGGGGGATGAGTGTTCCCCTCCCCTCCTCCTAGAGACATTTGGCAGTGTCTAAGACTTTCTAACATACACCTCAGAGACCGGGGCCCTACGAAAGCAGGATGAGAATGCTATTCAGGTCTCCCAAAGAGGAATCGAAAGAGCTATGCTGGGAATATCACGCCTCACTCAAGTGAGAGAAGGAATCCGGAGTTCCGACCTCCGTTGGCGATTGAGAGTCAGGGATGCTGTCTCGTTTGCCAAGGTGTCGAAAATCAGATGGGCTGGACATGTAATGCGATTTGGAGATGACCGCTGGACTAGAGTCATTACTGACTGGATCCCACGGGATGTCAAAAGATCATGTGACTGCCCACCTACAAGATGGTCAGACTTCTTGGTCAAGACCCTGAACAAAGCGGTTTGAGGCTCTTCGTAGTCCTGGAGCAAGCAGATGCCATTGGGCTACACTGGCACATGATAGGGTCAAATGGAAACATTTACTGGCGCCCGTCCGAGCAAAACGATGAATAATGGGATGTCAAGTGATCAAGTGATCAAGAGACTTTCTGGGTGGGTGTGTTACTTGTTGGCATCCAGTGGATGGAAATGGTGAACAGGGGTAGGAGGTTGTGTGTTAAAATAGGGCACAAAACCCACAATGTAAGAGAAGGTAAAGAGAGAGCGGGAGAGAGAAAAGAGATAAAGAACCTGCCATTTAGACAGGCTATGGGAGGGGGAGGGAATTGGGGTCACTGGTGGTGGGAAATGGGCACTGGTGGAGGCGGGGTGCTGGAACACTATGTGACCGAAACCTCCAAACATGAACAACGTTGTAATTGTATATCTCACGATGGTATAATAAAATGTTTAATTAAAAAAATAGGGCACAAGTTACTGCCACTCCAACTCAATAAAGAACTATGGAGGTTCACTTTAGGAGTGCCAAGGTCGAGAACCCGCTGTTAAACCCAACCATTAGGGACCAGAGAGAGAGTAGAGTGTGCAGGGAGCAGACCCAGTTTCAACCACCAGCATCCCATATTCCAGGAGTGATCCCTGAGCACAGAGCCAGGAGCAATCCCTGAGTTCATTGGGTGTGACCCCCCAAAAAAAACAACAAAAACAATTATCAGGCACCCCCTTTCCTCTCAGCTTCTTATCTACTGTCAGACAAGATTTGCCCAAACAAAGTGGCTTCGGTCTCATTGGTGTGGACAACTGCACATGTACACACACCCACACCCACATACTTGCATTCACACAGACAAGCAAGATTGCACACACAAAAAGGAAGTAGCCAGAGAGGTCAGCAATGACACAAGTTTATACACAAGCCCCATGACCCCCTGGAAAGCTCAGATCGCAGGGAACTATGGTTGGGTTCCTGGCTCCTCTATTGCTGCTGTGAGCTGATAGCTCCACTTGATTGTGCCTGGGTCTTCCCAAGGTTTAATGAGGTCAGTTTAAAAGTGCACAGGCTCTGGGGCGAGGCCAGTTGGACTCTGGTTTTAGTCGTGTATTTGGGTTCCCACTGTAAAATAAGGCTCCTGGGTGCCCCTGTCAGAGCAGCCTGCAGAATGAATGAGACAAGTCAGAAAAGGGCCTGCCCGTGGGGTATCTGTCAGGATGGCTCAGGCCACTCTGGGGACCCTGCTGAGGTCAGCATGTACCCGGACACCAGTTGAGCCTCACAGGTAAAACACAGGATCCTGAAAGTCACATTTAGCTGAGTGTGCTGGTATTTCCCCGCCTCAATCTGGCTTGCTGCCTGCTTTTGTCAGAAGCTTTATGGGGAGGGGTGGGAGAAGGGAAAAAAAGGTTTATGTGAAACCAATGGTAACCCATTTATTTACCAAATGTCTCTGGCTGCTTCGTGGGTGCCAACAGAGTTGATATCTGGGGCCAGGGAGAAGGCTTACATGATAGAGCTTGTGCCTAGCATGCGAGAGGCCCTGAGTTTGATCTCTGGTACTGCAAGACCCAGCCCTGATAGGTGTGGCACACACACACACACACACACACACGAACTAGCTATTGCACAGTAGTTAAGGCTCTTACACACTGCAGACTGTTTCCCGTCACCACATATGGTCCCCCAAGCACCACTGGGAGTGATTCCTGAGCAGAGTCAGGATTAAGGCCTGAGCACGCGTCTGGGTGTAATTCCCCCTCTCCCAAATAATTAAACGTAATATAATATTCAACCGGTGTCTGCAATAGAGATCCTCAAACAATTTCAGACCCCTTCTAGAACATGGTGCTGAGCCCTGGCTGTGTTGGTGTTGGGTGTTATAGAAGGGATCGGGGCCAGGCCTGCAGGAGAGAAGGCGCTTTCTCAGCCTGGGGTCAATGAGAGCTGTGCTGTGGCCTGGAGTTGGGCCTGCAGGAGGCCTGGGTGTGGTGTCCAGGGCCCTGGGTCCTGGATGTTTGAGTGACCTTGACCAAGCCCTTGCCCTCTCTGAATTTAGTCCCTTTCCTTTGTTTTGTTCGAAGACCAGACTGTGCTCCAGCTCTCCTCACTCTTGGGGTCCAGCGGCATCCAATTCAAGCTCTGGGGAGAGATGCTGAAAGGCTTCCCCAGTGTGGGGGCAGCAGCTGAGCAAATGCCCCAGAACCACGAAGGAACCTATGGCAGAGCTGTGAGACCAGGGAGGTGACAGATAAGGGGCCGCCTCAGTTTGCCCATCTGCTGCCAAGGGCAGCAAGGGGTGAGCTCTGCCCAAAGGATAGCATTTTCCCTTTAGGCCTCATCCCTGGGAGGGGCCCTTCAGCTCCTCTCTATGCTGCAGTGCTGGGGTGGGTTGGGCGGAGCCGGCAGGGCTGTCACCTACTGGGCAGAGGGAAAGCCCTGAGCTGGCTAGCGGCTACCTCCCCTTCCTGTTTTCCTGCACTTGTTCCCAGGAGCGTCCTGTGCTGAGCCACAGCTGGTGCAGCTGGCGGGAGGGGCAGGGGGCCGTGGGGCTGCGCTGCCAAGCTTCGGGGAGGCCTGCGGAAACGCATCAGAGGCCCCTCTGTAGGCACCTGTCTTGGGAGGTAAAGGCCACGGCCCAGGCCTGTCTGAGAGCTGGTGGTGGCGGTGGCCTATTAACAACAAACAAGCCCAGTCTAGAACCCTCTAGCCCCCAGCAGCGTGTCTGGGGATTCCTGCGGGGGTCCCACCCTGTGTTGTTGGCCTTGCTGGAGGAACCAGGTGGTTCCCGGGATGGAGCTGGGTTGCACAGGGAGGCAGGAGCCTTCACCCCTGCACTGTCTCTTGGGCTTCACCCCTGCACTGTCTCTTGGGCAGGAGCTTCCCAGACGGAGTCCTTTCATTTGGACAAGAACAAACTGCCAAGGACAAGACTGATACTGAAGATGCACATTTTCATTTTATTTTTTTAAATTTTTACTGCTTGTTTGGGGGGGTCACACTCAGCAATACTCAGAGTTTACTCCTGGCTCTGCACTCAGCAGTCACTCCTGGCTGTGCTTGGGGAACCATATGGGATGCCGGGGATCGAACCTGGGTTGGCCACATACAAGGCAAATGCCCTCCCCGCTGTGTGTGTATTTGTGTGTGTGTGTGTTTATGCCCTTTGTAATATATATCTACATACACATCTCTATCACTATCTCTATCTCTATCTCTATCATCTCTATCTCTATTTCTATCATCTCTATCTCTATCTCTATCATCTCTATCTTTATCTCTATCTTTATCTCTATTTCTATCTATCTCTATCTCTCATCTATCTATACCCTCCCTTAGTAAATACCTATATTTTTCTACGTGTGTGTGTGTGTGTGTGTGTGTGTTTTGGGGGCTACACCCGTGGTGCTCACGGCTTATTCCTGGCTCTAGGCCCAGGGATCATTCCTGGTAGGGCTCCAGGGGACCCTGTCTGGTCCTGGGGATTGAATGTGGGTAGGCTGGACGCAAAGCAAGTGCCCCATTTGCTGTGCTATTGCCCCCTCCCCACTCAGTGTGTATAGAGGGGAGGTCCTTAGAGATGGCGGGTAAGGAGCTCCTAAGAGGGCTGAAGAAATAGCTCAGGGGAATTGGGTCTTGCCTTGAAGGCGGCCAATTCCACTTAGATCCCCTGAGCATGCCCAGGAGTGTTCCCTGAGCACAACCCAAACCCTCCCTGATCTCATCCCCACTCCCCACTCCCCTCACCCCCAAAAAGGGAAATTAGTCCCTGAAGTGCGCAGGAGTGTTCATGTGACACTCACCTCCTACTCATTCAGGAGGAAACACAAAGCCCTCCCAACGGGAGCTGTTCTCCTGACCCCCATTCAGGGATTCCTTCTCCCATCAGGGATTTGTTCTCCCATTCACAGATTCCTTCTCCCATTCACAGATTCCTTCTCCCATTCACAGATTCCTTCTCCTGTTCACAGATTCCTTCTCCCGTCCAGGGCCTGGCTCCTACCGTATGGCAAAGTTCAGGGGACCGTCTTGGGATCATGGGGCCGGCGGTTTCCATGCTCTCGGCCCTTTAAACCATCTCCCTCCCATGCAAGCCCTTTTCCAGGGAGTCCATGTGGTCACTGCAATCTCTGGCAGAGGAGGCAGCAGCAGCAAGGGAAAATAAGGGGATGTTGGCTCTTCCCCTGGGTCCCCCAGCATAAATTCTACTACTTCTGCTGATTCCGTGGCCAGTGCTCCCTTTCCATGGAGGCGTGGCACAAGGGCATTGTGCTGTCACACAGGTTTCAAGGACAGGCCACGGGCATGCAGAGATCAGAAGGATTTGTGATAGAAAAGCCTGAGAAATACGGAGTTCAACCAAAGTGGAGAAACTGGAGCGATAGCACAGCGCCAGAAGGCATTTGCCTTGCATGTGGCAAACCCAGTTCGATCCCCGGGATCCCATATGGTTCCCGAGTACCGCCAGGAGTAATTCCTGAGCATCACCTGGTGTAACCTTCCTCTCCCCAAAAAGGGGAGGGTTTTTCTACTTTTTTCTATAAAAGTAGAAAAAAAAAAGAGAAACGCTGATTGGACCAACTCCTTTATACCTATTGGGCCTCTCCCTGGGCCCCCCACCTACTGGCCCCAGGGAAGGTGGGTGCTGGTGAGACCCCATCTCAGGCCTTTTCTCTTCCAATGCTCCAGACTTGGGATCAGAGAAACAGGACAGAGGTTAAGGTGCTTGTCTTGCATGTGGCTAACTCTAGTATGTCACACGGGGTTCCCTGAACAGTACTGGGGCGATCCTTAAGCACACTTCCAGGAATAGCCCCTGGGCTCCACTAGTGTGTCCCTGAGACAGCAAAAGCAAAACCCAACCGCCAGACTTCCATCTTGGCTGGGGTTTCTGGAACTGAAGGGCAAGGGCGAGAAGTCGACCCTACCCCACTTCCACCACCCGGCCCCCCCGTGCTGTTCCTCCCGCCCCAAGTCTCTGCTTCATCTCCTCCCCTGTTACCAAGCTCCTGGACTTGAACTCCAGAGGGCTGACCTGTGGCAGGTCCCCGCACTGGCCCAGTCCATTCCCACATATGTCACATATATCAGTCCAGGGCCCGAATCAAGATTGGGGCCCATGGAACTTTCTAAAACACAAGCCAATTATTATTATCACTGTATCACTGTCTTCCCATTCATCATCGATTTGCTTGAGCGGGCACCAGTAACATCTCCATATGACCTGTCTCATGCAAGTAGAGCCCAAGGGAACCCGCTTGCTCCAGGAACATAAAGAGCCTCAAACCATTCCATCAGGTCATGGGAATGAGGTCTATAATTGTTACTGGTATTTGGCATATCAAATACGACACGGGTAGCTTGCCAGGCTCTGCCATAAGGCTCTGCTTGCCAGGCTTTGCCATGGAAATATTATTATTATTATTATTATTATTATTATTATTATTATTATTATTATTATTATTAGAAGTCTCGTCTCGTGGTTGTGACGAGGCTGGGCTGTTTGCAGTCCTGGCCAGTTCACTGCACACATTCTCTCTGGGGGGCTGCACTCACGCATTGCGAATCTTGCGTTTGCAGGGGGCTCTCACACAGGACTCACCCTGGTCATACTCTGACCCTAAGGGGCTCACGTATCTTTGCCTGAGGCCACGCACTGTGGCCCAGACACTGCAGATTCTCTAGTGGCAGGAGAATCCCCAAAGCAGAGCTGCTAGGATTGTGCTCAGCATCTGTGGGTGACACGGGTGGGAAGAGTCACATTCATGCTCATGTGGAAGGTGCTTTTGGCATCAAGCCACCCCCAGGTCCCTTAATGAAATGTTTGAAGAGTCTTGGGCTGGTAGCGGAGAAGAGCAACTTCGGTACTGATGGCTCAGCCTGACCCTCTCCCCCGCTTCATCATGCCTCTCGGAGAATATCCGTGATGGATCCAGAACTTGTAACTCAAATGCAAGCGTTGGGCATTACATTTCAACCCACTGCCACAAGGGAATTAAAATCTATTGTTGGGGTCAGAGTGATAGTACAGTAGGGAGGGTGTTTGCCTTGCACATAGCCATCCTGGGTTCAATCCCCAGCATCCCATATGGCCACCCGAGCAATGCCAGGAATAATTCCTGAGTCCAGAGCCAGGAGTAACCCCTGGGAATCACAGGGTGTGACCCAAAAAAGAAAAAAAATTCTGTGTGTTGGCCACATACCGGGCTCAGTAGCAGAGCACTTAGCTATGTGAGTCCCCTAGCACAGTTAGAAAAACATTCTCTTTGTTACTCACCTCACACCTGTATAACATGTGTGTTCTCTGACTGAGCCACCTTCCAACTCGCCTCTGCTCCTCTCCATGACACCTCTAGACTGTGTTCCATGTGTAGCCCAGGCTGCCCATGGCATGTTGGGAGTATGGTCAGTGGGTTGTGTGGTTTCAGAGGTGCCCTCAGAGACGTCCTCCTTCCTGCCATCCCTGCTTTCATTCTTTTGCTCCCTGATACATTTGGCCACCCGAGTATGCCACCCGCACGGCAGAGCCTGGCAAGCTACCCGTGTCGTATTTGATATGCCAAATACCAATAACAATTATAGACCTCATTCCCATGACCTGATGGAATGGTTTGAGGCTCTTTATGTTCCTGGAGCAAGCAGATGCCCTTGGGCTCTACTAGCATGAGATAGGACATATGGAGATGTTACTGGGGCCCGCTTGAGCAATAGATGATGAACGGGAAGACAGTGATACAGTGATACAGTGATTATTATTATTATTATTTTTGGGGTCACATCTGGCAATGCTCAGAGGTTACTCCAGTCTCTGTACCCCGAATTACTCCTGGCGGTGTTGGGGAACCGTATGGGATACCCAAGATCAAACCCCAGTCAGCTGCACACAAGGCAAACGCACTCCCCGCTGTACTATGACTTCGGCTCCAACACCAACCAATTAAACTCATTGCGGTTCCCCTCAGGGTGGGCTCCAAAGCCTGGGCAGGTGCTCTGCCTCACCCTGGCCCCACCCCCACATTTCCTGCTCTCTTCCCGCTGAGCCAAAAGGCTTATCCCGGGGACAGCATTCCTGTCCCTGCGTGCCTGCTGCCGTGCAACAGTCCCAGGCCTAGGACACTTCTCATTCCTTTCCTTCTGACCTCATTCTTCCTCGGGGGCTCAACTGGGCTTCTGGGAGAGGAGTTTGTTCCTGGGCCGGCCTGAGCTAGGAGCTGCTCTCTTGTGTTTCTTACATATTTCCTGAGGAGAAGTTGCTTTGTGTACTTCTTGTATATTTGTCTTGCAAGCACCCCCTCCTAGGTTCGATCCCGGCATCCCATATGGTCCCCAAGTACCGCCAGGAGTAATTCCTGAATGCAGAGCCAGGAGTAATTCCTGAGATCACGGGTGTGACCCCCTAAAAACAAAGACAAAAATAAATACTAACAGGGGCAACTCCTTTAGGCCTATTGGGCCTCTCTGCAGGTCCCCACCTGCTGGCCCCACTACTAGCTGCTCTTGTATATTTCCCGCCTGTTTCTGGGCCTCAGAGCTGCACAGCTGGTGCCCACTAGCTATGTTCTTCCTCAACGTCAGGGCTGTTCCGGACACTCTAAGGCACATGAAGTCCTCACTGGCCCACGGCCTGGCTCTTGGCCTTGGGGGAGTTCTGGTTTTGTCTGTGCCTCTCTGCTTTCCTGGTAGAAGGGGTTCACAGTGAGCTGAGCTACCACAGATCCAGGCTGTGCGTGTCCTGCTCGAATGCTGTTGGGCTGCTCTGTCACTGGCAGGCTCCCCTCGAGCGAGACTTTTCCTGCCTGAGCCTCGGGGTCCCCAACTGCAAAACAAGACTGAGGGCTGGTTCCTCCCTGGAATGGGGAGAGTGGCAGCCCCTCCCGAGAGAGGTCCACATTCCAGAACATGTCAAAGTGACCTTATCTGGAAAAAAGTCTCCGTAGACTTAATCAAGACAAGGCTCTGGAGATGAGCTCATCCTGGATGGCCGAAGTGGACAACGCCAGTGACAAGTGGCCTTATAAGAGAAAGACAGAGGGGAAGTGCGGCGGCGGTGAAGAAGTGAGGCGAAGGCAGAGACGAGGCTGGGGGGAGAGCAGGGTGGAGCCAGGTTCTCTCCTGGTGCTTCAGAGGGAGCACAACCCTGTCAGCACCTTCATTTCCGGTGTCTGCGAGGCACAAATGCTGCTTGATTTTGTCTTTGTTTTGTTTCTGATTTTTGGGCCACACCCGGTGGTGCTTAGGCCTGACTCCTGGCTCTGGGTTGACTCCTGGCTGGGCTCAGGGGACCATATGGTTGCCAGGGATCCAACCTAGGTTGGCCATGTGCATGGCAAGTACGCTACACTCTGTACTATTGCTCTGGCCCCAGGGTTGGCTGTTTTACATCACCCCATTTCATTACACCAGTGGTGACTTGTGAAGGCAGCCTCAGAATATGGAGGCAATTCCTGACAGACTCTTCTGCTTCACACACGGAGAGTGCGGGGAGACAGCTCAGGGGGCTGGAGGACATGCTTTGCCTGAGGTTTGAGCCTGGTACCTTGTGGTCCTGGAGCCCTACTGGGAAATAATGCCTGGTACACACCAAAAAGAGAACTGGCTCAGAGATTCTCCTCATTCTTCAGACGCGTTTGACCAGGTTGCCTCAGGTTCTGAAGCAGAGGAATCTGACTCTGCCAAGGAACCCTCGTTCCTTCTCTGAGACATTCCTCCTGGAGTAACCTGCCCCGTACTCCTCAGCATCCCGTAATGAGTCACCGGACCTGGAGGCAGTTTGAACTGGAAGACACCACCCCTGATGCCTTCACTGCTTAGCACTCACCGAGCTCTTCCCACTGGCAAAATGCTGTTCCTTGCAAACTTCCTCGACTCCTTGTGGTGGCCCTTTTTTGGTTCAAACCTTCACCCAACCATCATCTTCTGGGCAGCACTCACTCTTGACCTCTCGTGCCTCTGAGTTCTGTCTTTATTCAGTTCTGTCTTTATTCAGTTCTCCGTGACCATGGTCTTATTCAATCCCAAGCCTGGAGCAAATTGCCAGGAAACTCAGGCAAAGACCACACTCTTCTCTCTCTCTCTCTCTCTCTCTCTCTCTCTCTCTCTCTCTCTCTCTCTCCTCTCTCTCTCTCTCTCAACTTTGCTCAAAGGCTTATTCCTGGCTCTGGGATCACTTGGAGCTTCAGGAATCATATGAGTGAGGTATTGGGGATTTAACCCGGCTAACCGCATGCAAGGCAAGTACCCTACCTACTGCACATCACATCTGGCCCTCTAAAGATGGCAGTTTTCTTTTTTCTTTTCTTTTTTTTTTTTTGCTTTTTGGGTCACACCCGGCAATGCTCAGGGGTTACTCCTGGCTCTGCACTCAGGAATCACTCCTGGCGGTGCTCAGGGGACCATATGGGATGCCGGGAATCGAACCTGGGCCGACACAGGCCGGCTGCGTGCAAGGCAAACACCCTACCCGCTGGGCTATCGCCTCCGGCCCTAAAGATGGCAGTTTTCAAGGTAGCCGGATGAAGCTTGGGTTCCCTCACGGCCCGGGTGGATAGGGTGTGCAGAGTGGAGCTAAGCCCTCTTGCTTGACTCTGTGGCAAGTGACTCTATCTCTGACCCTCAGTTTCTTACTTTTTTTGGGGGTTGGGGCCAGATGGGGCAGTGCTCAGGGGGTCTGTAAGCAGACAGGAGTCAAACCCAGGTCTTCCGCATGTGGAGCATGTGCTCAGCCCAAACCTCGGTTTCTAAAGCAGCAAGGCGGGAAAGAAAGCACAGCAAACCTCAAAGCAGGAGAAAGTGCTGGTGCAGCGTTCCCGGGACTCAGCCTGCGACAGCGGCCCTCTGGCTGTGGGGCTGGGACCAGACCTGGGGCGTCTTGCTCTGGCCTCTGAGATCCAAACACAGCAGGGCCAGCCCGGGGGTGCTCATATCCCGGCCTATAACCCTTTCTGGGGGTAATGAGTTCCATAAGTTTATCTTTGCTGGGTACGGTGAATTCCTGTTTATCCAGGGACCCACAGAAATAAACAGAATACTCGGATGACTAGAATTTTCCATCTCAGCATGTTCAAGGATAACCCAAGTCACAGCTCTCTGCTGTGCCTTGCAGGACCCTGAGTTAGGGTCACCGGATACCCCTCCCACCCGCACATTGCCCTGTTCTGTTTGGTTCCATTTCCCCATTTGGGGAATAGGGGTCGGGCGGAGGGCACTGTTGGAGAACCAGTGGTAAAACTACAGTTACCAGCAAGAAACGCCTCTGCATTTCAAACTGGCTCCTTAGGATCACCATGATCTGGGAGGTGATCCCGGTTCCTTTGGGGGGGGAGAGTAGGGTTGGGGTAACGGTGCCCCGAGAAAGCAGAATTCCAGTGTTTGCACATGGATGGGACATTGTGTGTGATTTTCCTTGAAGAAGGGGCATCTTCTGTTAAACTAAGATAAAAACCGAAATAAAAACACACGAGAGTCTCAGAAACCACCATGGCAGCTCAGCTTCTCCTCTGGGACTTCTTCCTGTGGGGCCCCACAGCGGCACAGCAGAGATGAGCCGGCTGGTGGCTCCGTGGGGCCAGACCCGGAGGCCTGGCCTGAGCCTACAAACGCTTCCCACCATCTTGCGCCACGTCGACTGACTCCCCCTGAATCAGAGCCTTGGACTCCCCAGGCACGCCCTCTGCCCTGACCGTTCCCAGCCGGGACCTGAGCAGGCCGCCCTCGAGTATCCTGAAGTGACCTCCTTCCGGCTGGAGCGGGAGCAGCATGGGGAGCAGGGCTCGGCCGAGAGTGGGGCTGTGGTCACTCTCTATCCGGGTCATTTCCTCCCGCAGGGAGGGTCCGGCCCACACAGCCTGCCCCGGGGCCTTCCTGCGGAGCTGTCTGGACATGCTGGACATGGCCCCGGGAGGAGCTGGGAGCAGCTGGGAGCGGGTGATGGCCTGAGGGTTCCTGAGGTCAGCACAGGGCAGCAGAGCAGGAGGGGGCTGGGCTGGGGCTTGGGGATCAGGGTGTCAGGAGACGGGCAGGGCACGTGGTCACTTTAAAGGTGACTGAGCTCTGTTAGGACCGGAAACGCATCAAGGCCAAAAAGATGATCCCACGTGACCAGGCTTCTTGTTCGTCTGTCCTTGTCTAGAAGGATGGATTTTGAGGAATTTTTGGTTCGGCTTTGGGGTTACTCGGGGGCTACTCCTAGCTTCATGTTCAGGGGGTCTGGGCTAGCTCCTGGAGGTACTCGGTACTGTGTGGTGCTCGGAACTGGACTCAACACCCTGCACGTGCTCAGGAACTGGCATGTACTCCGTCCACTGAGCTGTCTCTTAGACTCCAGAGATTATTTTATTGCTATTGTTATTATTTTATTTTATTATTATTACTTTTTTTGCTTTTTTGGCTCATACCCGGCAATGCTCAGGGGTTGCTCCTGGCTCTGCACTTAGGAATTACTCCTGGCTGTGCTAGGGCAACCATATGGGATGCCTGGGATTGAACCCAGGTCAGCCACATGCAAGGCAAATGGACTCCCCTCTGTACTATCACTCTGTGCTGAGCCCCAAGGATTTTAGGGGATCTTCGTGCCAGGGGCTGCCAAGTGGGCAGGGAGGGGACAGTTGTGCAGCCAAGCACCCTTGGCAATGCCTAGAAACACTTTTTTTTTGTGTGTGTGTGCTTTTGTTTTTTGGCTACACCAGGTCATGCTCAGGTGTTACTCCTAGCTCTGAAGCCAGAAATTCCTCCTGGCTGCTCAGGGGACCGTATGGGGTGTCAGGGAATTAAACCCAGGTCAGCTGCATGCAAGGCAAACACCCTACCCGCTGTACTATTTCTCCAGTCCAGCCTATTAACACTTTTGATGTCACGAAGGAAAGGAAGTTGATGATGCTTAGTGGACAGGCAGTGACCAGATGCTCCTGAAAACTCAAAGGCGCAGAGAAGAGCCCCCCTCATGGGGCAGTCAGCCTGAGGTGCCGAGGTTCACCTTCCTTATTTTTTTGGGAGGGGGCACTGGTAGGCCACACCCAGGATGCAAAGGGCCCCTCCTGGCTCTGAGTTCCGAGGATGAGCTCAGGGGGATGATATATATAGTTCTGGGGATGGAAGCCAGGACGAACTGCGTGTGAGGTAGGCATGCTAACTTCACCATCTCTCTGGTTCCTTACCTTCCTCCTGGAGCTGTCACCGCTCTGGGCCTGCTCTGCCAGCAGATGGTCAGGGGTGCTCTTGAATACTCCTGGTGCCAGGGAGCTCACTACCTATTGACCTGCCCCTTCTGGTCAGCGGGTTCAAAATGTTCCTTCTGGGGATGTTGGGGAGGAGGAGATTTTAAAAGCATAATAACAATAAATTAGAAATAAAACGTTCGGTGCATGTGCTGTGGCCCCTTCGCAGCATCTCCCCTCTTGAGACGTGTAGTTTCAGACTTTGATACTTGAACGCTGGGATGTGTCCTGGGCCCTCCTCACTCCACCCTGGAGAAGGCCGAGTTCTCTGTGGAGTGCAACGCTCAGCGTTCTCTTTCCAATTCCTCAGAACTTCTAAATAAAACCTGCTTTTAACTTCAAAGAAAGTAAACCTAAGATAAACTGAAATGAAATGTTCCTTCTCACAATCAGCCGAGATCTTTTCCTAGACTTCAAACTTCTAAGCCTTGGTCCTCTTTCCAGCCCTTGGAGCCACTGGAACTAACCTGGTCAATCTCTCCTGAAAGGCCTTCTGGTAATTGAGGATGTGTTGGAATCATCCGCTGCTCCAGGCTGAACCGTGTCCGTGGGAGTCAGGACGTGCCCCTGGAGCATGGTGGGAGGGGAGGCGGCAGTGGGGGGCAGGTGTCTCCCACCCACGTGAGCAGCACAGAGGGCCCCAGCTCAGGAGGCCACAGTCGTGTAGCAGAGCGCACGGGGCCCGCTGCAGTGAGGCCCAGCCCTGCCTCATGCCCTGCGCTCTCCTGCCCTCAGCCAGGCCCGTGAGCCTCTGTTTCACCTGCCAGATGGGCCTGAGGACACATTCTTGGGCTCTTCCTCTTGCCATGCCAGCAGGCTCAGGGGAGGTCAGAGGTGGGAAGATGCTTCGAAAAAGAGAAAAACTGGGTCAGAGCGACAGCACAGCGGGTAGGGTGTTTTCCTTGCATGCAGCCGACCCAGGTTCGATCCCGGCATCCCATATGGTCCCCTGAGCACCAAAGAGTCAGGAGAAACCCCTGAGCATCACCGGATGTGACCACGAAAAACAAACAAAAAAAAAACCAAAGGAAAATCCACGGAAGACAAAGCAAGGCACGAACGTCTCCCACCTGTGATTCTCTGAGACCAGAGGTCCAACTGCAACAAAGGCCTCCATTTTTATAAGAGCTCAAACTTTATTTGCTTGTTTATCAAATTCTCTTCCTTTCTGATGTTGCTGTGTGTGTGTTTTTTGTGTGTGTGTGTGTGTGTGTGTGTGTGTGTGTGTGTGTGGTGTCACTGTTTGTACTCAGAAATGTGCTTGGCCTCAAGGAGGCTGGGGGCAGTACTAGGGAGCGGGCCTCACCCATGTAAGGCAGATGCTCCACCACAGAGTCGCTTGCCCTTTGCCTGGTGATTCCCATTTTACAGATCGCATACCGGGGCGAGTGTGGACGTATAGAGGCAACAGGGCCAAAAGTGGGAATCAGATTCTTGGGTTCCCGCTTGGTGCCCCGAGGTGCTGGGGGCCGCAGGGAGAAGCAGAGGTGAGGAGAGTAGAGATGCGAGGCTAGTGGAAGCCAGGGGGTCCCACTGCTCTGCACAACCCCACACTGCTTTGCCAGTTCGAAGCTGCTGGTGGTATTCAGGTTGGCCTGAACACGGGTGGGGGGGTGGTGGTGTGGCCTGTCTGGGAACCCACATTCAGGGTACCCACCCTCTCACACACCTCCCCTCTCACTTCCTGTTGCGGTTCGGGTTTCCTTCCTCCCTTCAAAGCTCATGGCTTTCCCTCCTGCAAAAAGCCACTTTCTTTTCTTTCTTGGAATCTGCCCAGGGAGAGACACCTGTGTTTCTGTTTCAATTTCTCTGCAGGGCCAGTGTTTCCTGGGTCGTCGGGGCACGTGGTTCTCTGATGGGAGGCTGGGAGGCTGGGTCAGAGAGGTCCCTGTCCCTCTGTTTCCTGGTCCTGACCCCTGGCCATCCTCTTTCCTCTTCCCTGCCTGCCTGTCATTTATTTTTCGTCTCATGCCAATTGACTTGAGAGGCCCCTTGCTTCTGAGACAGGAGGATTTGGGGGGAGAAGGGGAGAGGCTGGATGTTTGGGCCAGCCCCTCTCATTTGGAGGTGCTTAGGGGCTATTCCTGGCTCTGTGCTCAGGGCTCATTCTTAGCAGTGCTCAGAAATCCTATGCAGTGCTGGTGATTGAACTGGTTGACAGAATGCAACACCTTCACCCTTATGCTATTTCTCTGACTCCAATTTTATTGCTGGAAACTAGATCCACAGTAGGGCAGAGCCTTGCTTGAAAGAATTTAGGGCAGCTTGACAGATGGGAAGCTCCCTTTGAATATCCCTCCACACGGGGGGTGTGCCGTTGGGATCCTTAGAACGTTCCCTGAGTGGGCCTCTGTCCCTCCCCTGGGGTTTCTTTTTCTTTCCTGAATCATTCTTGGACTCAGGTCAGTCATCACCTACTCCAGGAAGCCCCCGGATTACCTCTCTGACGCGGTTCAATGTTCAATCGTCACCTACTCCAGGAAGCCCCCCGGATTACCTCTCTGACGCAGTTCAATGTTCAATCATCACCTACTCCAGGAAGCCTCCCGGATCACCTCTTTTTTGACTCTTCCTCCCCTCAAGCCAAGCCACTACCATTCTCCTTTTTTTAACTAGTAGTGCCTTTGTTCTGAATTTGCAGGACCTGTGGCTTCCCTGTAAGAGGTGGACTTTGGGACTGGATTCTTCTAAGGAACATGCGTTTAAGGCTCTCACTGATTGTGCGGATCAGACTTCCTCTCAAGGGAACAAGAAACAAACCATGCTAGGAACAGACTCTGTTCTGATGGTCCTTTTGGTTGGTTTTGCAAAATTCTGAGGTGCCTAGGTCTTCGCCTCTCCACGTCCCTGACCAAGTGGACCCAGTTTTTATTTCTCTTGTCTGAATGCCTAAGAGGGCAGCAGCTGGGCCCTGTGGCCACCTGGGGTATCGTGGGCTGCAGGCTGGGCCCTGTGGTCACCCGGGGTATTGGAATGCAGACTGGGCCCTGTGGCCACTCAGGTTATTGGACTGCAGGCCTGCTGACGGCCTTCCGATTGGCTGCACCATTGTCTGCTTCTAACAGCAGTGCAGGGAGGAGCAGCTTTCTCCTGTTGTGGCCAATTCTGTATGACCTGACTTTTGATCAGAGCCATCCTGGTGGGTATAGAACGGGGCCTCTCCCTTGCTCCCTATGGGTCTCTTGAGCAGGGAGGGGGCTGTGGGGGTATTGGGGCAGAGCCAGGTCTGGACCCTTAGGCTTCTGTTCAGGGGCTCTTAGGTCCCTGCTGTGCCCTGCCTGAACCGCAAGCTCTGTTCTGTGCAGTGGATGACAATAGATCGACCTCATACTCTTTCTGGCCACACCAATATGCCCATGGAGGTGTCCAGAGGAGAGCCTGGGCTGGACCTGGGGCAGCGGGGGAGGTGCTCAGGGCCTGTAGCCCAGAAGCCCCTTGGCCTGAGTCCCGGCCGGCCGCTCTCGTCTGACATGGCAGCAGCTTTCTTTCGACAGGCGTTTGGAGACTCAGCACATGCGAGCTGCCTCCTGATGGTTTGAATTAGAAAGCAGCTGATGCCTTCTGGAAAACCTGGGAAAAAAAACATTATTGTTGGAGGCCGAGCTCCTTCCTGGCATGGCCCGCTGCTCCGGCCTGGCATTCCAGAGCACAAAAGCCTTTGCTGGCAAAATCAGAGACTTCTCATCAGGGCCGCTCTGCCGCCCCTCCCGCCTCTCTCCCCAGGCTTTGGCCTGTGCAGGCTGCACCCTCAGGAGTCCTCTGGCCGTCTGGGCCTGTCCAGACCAGCTGTGTGGTGCTCTGACTCAGCTTCCAGCCTGGTCAGGGCCTGGAGTCTGAGGTGATGCAACGGGGACCCCTCTGTAGAAAGCGGGAGGGAGCCCCAGAGGGGCGAACGGGGCCCAAAGGAGGTGGGACACAGCTGGCTGAACCCTGAGCTTGGAAAGGGAGAGCCGGCGTTGCTGCTTTCTCTGACTTCAGAGGAAACTGAGGTTCAGAGACATGCAGCAGCTGCTTGGGGTCCCAGAGCAGAGGATTGGACCCTGGGCGTGTTCTGTGGATACTTCTTCCCTATCTCACCTTGAGAGAGTGGGAGTCAGAGGGCTTTGCAGGGCAGAAATTGCGTGGCACTGTGAGGGGCTTTGCACGTTACTCCCCTAATCCTCCCCCCACCTTCCTTCCTGCTTTGTGACTGTGTTTTTGATGACGGAGGGTTCCCACACTTGGTTGGGGTGGGCCAGAGACAGCACTCAGCACCCTGGGGTGATGCTGGGGAGCAAACACGTGGCTTCATGCCTGCAAGGCCGGCGTTCTGCTGCTCGGCACCTCTCCTGGCGTTCCTCGAATATTACTCTTTCTTTTTTTTTTGCTTTTTTTTTGGGGGTCACACCCGGTGACGCTCAGGGGTTACTTCTGGCTCTGCACTCAGGAATTACTCCTGGCGGTGCTCGGGGGACCACATGGGATGCCGGGATCGAACCCAGGCCGGCACAGGCCGGCCGTGCAAGGCAAACGCCCTACCCGCTGGGCTATCGCTCCGCCCGAATATTACTCTTTCTGTATCATCCCTCTTGGTAGTGTTTGGGGCCAAACATCATGACAAGGATTGAACCCAGATTAGCTGTGGGTGCCTTACGCCCCCTGTGCCATCTCTCTGGGCCCTGTCACATTTTTTTTTTTTTGGTCTCACCCAGCGATACTCAGGGGTTACTCCTGGCTCTGTGCTCAGGAATTACTCCTGGTGGCGCTCGGGAACATATGGGATGCTGGAGATCGAACCCGGGTCAGCCACATGCAAGGCAAACGCCCTCCCTGCTGTGCTATCGCTCTGGCCCCTCTCACTTTTTATAGAGGTCTCTCCTGGTGCTGCTTGAGGGACACCAGAGTTGCCCCGAGTGGTGCTGGGAGGGCCCCGATGAGTTTGGGTGCTGCCCCCCACCCTGAGTGACCCCCCAACTCTCCCTACACAGCGGCTTATGCATTTCTCCCTCAGCTTTGCCCATGCCTTCAGCACAGGGGCCTTTCTGCTAGTTTCCCAGGGAGTCTGTGGTGGCCCCTGCTTGGTCAGTAACAGTTAAAGCCCCATGACCAAACGGAGCTGCCTTATCTTCAGCCTCGAGGGCCTTAGGCCTGTGTTTCCTGAAGATGAGCCACAGTGATTGCCAAGAATGCGGCCCCCTGATAAAGCCTCATGCCACGGGACCGGACTGACCCAGTGTCCCCTTTCCTCACAGCCCAGCAGCCCTGGCGCTGCTGTTTCATCGGTGTCCAGTGCTGGGGACCTCACATATGCATGGCAACAGGCGGACGGCTGAGTTCCAGGCCCGCCCCGCCAGCCTTAGAAGCTCTTCTCCCACCTCACAGAGACAGATGGCACCCCAGGGACTCGGGGACACAGGCCTCAGAATCGGTCCCTACTCTTGGCAGTGGCCCACATGGCTCTTTAGACTCTGGGGCGAGGTCAGTCTGGGCCACCTCCATGGAGGGACCAAAGGTGCAGCCACCTCCAGGTGCTCACGTTGAACAAGACCCTGTACCCTGGGGCCTGCTGGGGGATGTGCAGAGGCCGGTCTGTGGGGAGCCACCTGGACTTCCGCTGTTTCTGTGGCCCTGCTGTCAGAGACTTGTGCAGCGGGCAGGCAGCTTGCCTGGCCCGCGGCTGACCCTGGCTTGATACCTCACACCCCACAGTGTCCTCTGAACACCACATAAGTGACCCCTTAGCATAGAGCCAGGGAGCAAACCCGGAATACAGCCAATTACACAAATCCCAAACAGAAACCCTAGAAAAACCAACAGGCCAAAACCAAGAACATCTCCAGGTTCTGTGGCAGAGGCTGGGTGCCCGGCAACCCTCGTCTTTCCAAACCCCGCCCTCCTGTGGGGCTGACTCCAATCATACCTTCTCCCCCAAAGTCCTGGACCTCCCCAGACCTTGTAACCCCCCTGAGGTCTTCCCTCTTCCAGGGCTTGGGACCAGCCCCTCCGGGGAATCCAAGCAAGGCCAGAAAGAGTGTCTGGTCCGAGGGCCGACCAGGGCTGGCGTAGGGTTTTGACGCCCTCCCTGATGTGCTTGTATGTAAAGGTTGCAGGGGCTGCTGGACACAGATAGTGTTTGTCCACCCTGTGGCCAGGGCACTGGGTCTCACGTTGAGTCCCTGCTGCTCCTGCTCACTGGGCGGCAGCAGGTTCTATGGGGGTGCCCTTTACACTGGCCCCTCTCTCTCAGCCTCAACTCTATGGGCTGGGAACTCTGGCTCAGTAGCCCTGTTTCCCCCGCCCCCATTTTCCTTTTTTTCTGAGGCCCAAACAGCTGCCAAGTGAGCTGTTTGGACTCCCGTGGCCTGTCCCACTCCGTGGCCTGTCCCATCACACCTGCCCAGGGTCCCTCAGCTCCTGCTTGGACCCTTTGTCGCCTGCTGAGTGTCACTGCTGAGCTGTCTGCCCACGAGCCTCTACGTTCCTGAGGAGCCGGGACCACCCTCCCACCCCTGCCTCCTGCCAGCTCTGGCCTGGCGCCTGGCTCACAGCCGAGTAGGTGCTTGGGAGAAGCCAAGTCCAGCGACTTGGCTGGACTTGGGAAGAGCGGGAAGATGACGGCTCTGATGGTAATGATGCTAGTCTCCGTTCACACGCCCTCACCTTGAGCCTTGACCCTCGCGACTGTTTACTGGATTGTGTCACGTACCCGGCCTGGAGACCAGGGTCCCGGAACTGCTCAGAGCATCTTACAGAGGGATAAAGGCCATGGGGGGGGGGCTCCGCATTTGGACAGTCTCAGCATTTGAACTGTCCAGGGAAGGTCGCCGTCCTTCAGGCCTCAGTTTCCTCTGTGGAATGGGCCTGAGGCTGCCCCCTGGATCCTTTCCCTTCCTCTCAGCAATTGTGAGAGGCAAACCGACAGGGCCAAGTGCACATAGACACACACAGACACACACAGATGCATACACACACAGACACACAGACACACACACCCTGTATGTAGGAAATGGAGCTCTCTCTCTCTCTCTTGTTTTGTTTTTTGTTTTTTGGGCCATACTCAGTGGTGCTCAGGGGCTACTCCCGGGTTGTCGTGTGGGAGGCGGGGTGTGTGTGATTCACTCCCCAACAGCAAGCATTTGTGCTTGGGCTGGAACCTGGGACGCCTGCATGCAAAACCACAGCTCCGGTCCTTTGAGCCATCTCCCAGCCCCTAGGAATGGCAACAACAGTGTTCCCTCCCTAGTTCCTCTCCTAAGGTATCTTGCCAGACTAGGGAGTCCCTTTCTGGATGGGAGACTCAGGCTCTGGGGTCTATCTCCCTCCCTCCAACCGCTTCCTCCTCTTTGGGCCAGCCTCTGCACATGGGCCACTTTTGACTCCGATCAGAACCAAGCTCCTGCCTAGGCCGTGCCCTTGGCCTGAAAGCAGCCTGTAGGGCCTCCGCAGCTTCCGTTGGAGGCTGTGGCCAATGTCTACTCCCCAGGGAGGCAGAGCCCCGCCCACAGCCCTTTCATTCATCTTCCCTCCAATGTAGCTGTTAGCCATATCATTGTGTTAACATTCTCTCTGCTGTCCCAATGGCTCATGGAGGCAGAGGGATCAGGAGACTGCCCAGGCCGTGTCTGAGGGCCAGACTCTCTGAGGGCATTACAGGTAGGGCTTAGAGTGAACACAAGGGGGAAAGCCAGACTCCCTTTCAGCACTCTGCTTCACCCTGACTCAGGCTGTCTGTGTGTGAGCCTCCGGTGGGCCCAGCCCAGGAGGTTGATGGGAAGGTCAGGGCTGCACCCCTGCTCGGCTACTGCAAAGCTAGTGATGTTGAGAAAGTTGCTTCCTGTCTGGGTGCCCTCGTTGTCCCGAGAGCCCTCAGTGGGCGCTCCTGCCGTGGAATGCTATGTCGAGTATGATCGTAATGATGGTGATTGTGATTGCTGATAAAGGAATGACTCAAAGGGTTTCTCCTCCCCTGAATATCTCTGTCCTGTAATAGCAGGGACCGAGATCTTGACCACAGAGTTGGAAAGGCCTGGGAAGGGAGCCAAGGACCGGCCGTGTGACCAGGAGGAAGTCACTCCATCTGGCCAGCTAGCCAGATGACTAAGGCCAGCAGCCAGCCTCTTTCCTACTTTGCTACCTCCTCAGGGCATGGGGGAATCCAACAGAGACAGGAGTGAGAAATCGCTTTCCACAAAGCTTGTTCAACACCTGCTATGTGCTGGCGTTCTGGGGAACAAGACTCCAGGAGCCTCCCGGGCCAGGAGGCCAGGATGGAGTCTACGAAAAAGCCAGCAAGTGACCTGCCCAGAGCTGTCTGTGTCCACACTGCAAGCGAGCTACTGACCTGGCCTGTGGCAGGGCGTGGCTCATCTTCCTTCCTGCCCTCCTTCTTGATAGAATCTATGTGCCCTCATAACTGTCAAAGCTTCTGAGTATTATTGATTTATGAAACGGCCTTTGAAGTGGGCACCAAATGCCCCTTCCTCCTAGCGGTCGGGTGAGGCTAAAATGAATCCGTGCATGTGAAGGCAGGGCACAGCGCCAGGCCTGGCTAAGCTCTCTCTGGATGGCGGTTATGGTCAGTGCCTCCACCTCGGCATGACCTTACTACCTGGCCCTGAGCAGGCAGCCCGTGTCTGTGAATCAAACACAGATGTGAAACCATGGAGCGAGACCAGCACTGCCGCTGCCTCTGGGGACCTCGTTCCGGTCCCGTTTTCAGGGTGAGCATCTATGGTTCACATACATGCCCAGAAAGAGGAACATACGAAAGTCTGCAAGATTCCCAACAGTTAATAATAGTGGGCAGCTACATAGGCAGTCAACCAATCATCTATTATTATTATTATCATTATAATTATCAATATTATTATTATTATTATTATTTAGGATTTTGGGACCCTTTCAGGGACGCTGTCTCCTTTGCCAAGGCATCGAAAATCAGATGGGCTGGACATGTAATGCGATTTGGAGACAACCACTGGACTAGAGCCATTACCGACTGGATCCCATGGGATGTCAAAAGATCACGTGGCCGCCCACCTACAAGATGGTCAGACTTCCTTGTAAAGACCCTGGAAGGAACGGTTTGAGGCTCTTCATATTCCTGAATCAACCAGATGCCATTGGGCTACATTGGTACGTGATAGGGTCCAATAGAAATGTTACTGGCGCCGCGCGAGCAAATCGATGAATAACGGGATTCAAGTGATCAAGTGATCAAGGATTTTGGGGCCAAACCCAGTAATGCTCAGGCTTTACTCCTGGCTCTGTGCTCAGGGATCACTGCTGACAATGCTCAGGGGACCTTATGGGTGCCTGGGATCAGACCAGGGTCAACTGTTTGCAAAACAAGCGCCCTCCTTGCTGTCCTATCACGCTGACCCTCATCTTTCTACTTTTATGTGGCAGTTGAACAACAGATTCTTTGTGGTGGCTTGTGTTTCTTTCTGGTGATGAGTGAAGAAAACACACCTAACATCCAATTTGCCAGCTCTCCCCATCTTTGAGTACCTATTCAGCAGCATGAAATATGGTCCCCTTATCGTGCAGCAGCGCCACTCTCCATTTCTAGAAACTTCTCACCTTCTCTGACTTCCACCACTATCATGCCACACTGACTCCCAGGCCGGGAGGTGACTCAGCAGTAGAGCACTAACCCGGCACGCATGAGGCCCTGGGTTCAATCCCCAGGTCTTACAAACAAGTGAAAAATAACTCAGCAAACACCTGCTCTTCCTGCCCCATCCCCTTCACCTGGAGTCTTCTACTTCCTGTCCTATGACTGCACCTTCTGGACTCAACCTTCATGTGGTTGGCCTTCAGGACTTGGCCTTCATGTGGGTTTATGTCACTGAACAGCAAATTTCAAGGTTCAACCTGTGGAGCTGGGTGAGAACCGGCTCTGTTCCTTTCTAAGATGGGAGCTGATTCAACAATTCATCTGTGATTGGAAAGGAGCTGGAGCAGTTAGGGCGTTTGCCTTACATGCATCCGACCCCCGCTCAATTCTTAACATCCCATATGGTTCCCCGAGCACCACCAGGAGTAATTCCTGAGCCTGGAGTAATCCCTGAGCACCACTGGGTATGGCCCTAAAACAAAATAAACACCCCCTCCAAAAAAAAAAAAAAGAAGAAAGAAAGGAAAAGAGGACAATTAAGATTAGAGAAAGATGATAAAAAAAAAAGATTAGAAAAATAATATTAACTCCCCAAAATGAGAAGGGCAGTGGGAGCTATAGGTGGGTAAGGAAAGGGGAATCCCAGGGCTGATTTTAACTCTGTGAAATTTGGGGGCAATAAGTTAGTAGGGATGAAACACAAGGCAGGCACCGCGTGACTCAACCCTGAGTCTCCTCTATGGCCAAGGGCTGGAACCCCCACGGTCCCACAGGCAAGTGGACAATAGGACACTCAGCCTGCTGACCCATGGCTGTGACTCACAGGCCCCCGCACTCCCGGCATCTTCAACCTGGGCAGAGCGGCTTGAAGTTCCTTGTCGCTCTTGATACCGACCCCGTTCCCCGGCTGATCCAGTTGGCCCGCGATGTCAGGAGGCTCCAAACAATCCCTTCATTCATAAACCTCTGCTGACTAACGCCTCCCTCCCACTGGGCCCTGCCACCTTCCACCCCAAAACCAGTCCCTGCCCCAGCGCTGCCCTGCGTGGTTTGGAGGGAGCCCTGACCAGATGCCAGATGCCCTCACGGCCCCTGGTCTGTCCCTTTGCACAGTCGAACTCTTTCATCTCCTTCCCTCCTGCCCACCCCCAGACTTCCCAGGCCCTCACTCCGGTCTTGGGGTCCAGCCTGGCTCTGATCTGCTGCAAGTAAAACCCGGCCAAGTGTCTTCTCAGATATACAGAGGCTGGGATTTGCTGTCAGAGCAACAGGTACCCCCGCCCCCAAGTCCCGCCTTCCAGCTCCAGGTGATTCCCCTGGGTGGTGGCGTTCACTTCAGGTGCTTAGGCAGTGCTCCAGCATCCAGATTTTCTCAGGCATGTGGGAAAACCTGTGGAGAGAGCCGGGCATTGGATTGAGACCTGAGTTCAGATTTCCACTATCTCTGCGTCCCGGTTTCTACAGCTGTCTGAAAAAACTTGAAGGGGTGTGGGCGAGAGCAGTCACCTCCCCTTCCTCAGCCGATGAAGCGACTTCTGGGTAGCCCTTCTTGGCCTTGATCAGACACTGGACCTCTTTCCACAGTCTTTCCTTATTTATTTATTTATTTATTTATTTATTTATTTATTTATTTATTGGCTTTTTGGGTCCCACACAGGGGTTATTCACAGCTCAGGGGTTATTCCTGGCTCTGCACTCAGGAATTAACTCCTGGTGGTGCTCAGGGGACCATATGGGATGCCGGGAATCGAACCTGGGTCAGTCATGTACAAGGCAAACACCACTGTGCTGTCACTCCAGCCCCAGCCTTTTCTTCTGGTGTTCCCCGGTTCCCAATCCTCCCGGATGGCCTCCTGATCTTGTACTGTGGCCCCCCTTGGCCTATCCTGGGGTCCCTGGTTGAGAAATGCTCATCTCAAAAGACTCTTGATCAGGCGGACAGTGAGGGTCCCAGTGAAGGGGCTCAGGAATTGGGGCTGGGAGCCAGACAGGCCTCAGAAAGGGGCCTGGGATGCTGAGGGAGGGGAAAGAAATTTAGGGATATTGGAAGGGTGTTGGAGGGATGGTGCCGAACCCGTGGCTGGGACCCAATCACGAACAGCTTTGTGATTGTGTATCTCACGGTGGCATAATAAAAAATCATATAAAAATAAAGAAATAGGGCCGTAGTGATAGTCCAGCGTGTAGGGCGTTTGCCTTGCATGCAGCCGACCCAGGCTCGATCCCCGGCATCCCATATGGTTCCCCACGCAGTGCCAGGAATAATTCCTGAGCTCAGAGCCAGGAGTAACCCCCTGAACATTGCAGGGTGTGACCCCCAAAATAAAATAAAGGAATACATAGAGAAAGGGGCCTGGCGCTTGGGAACGATGAGTTGGGGGCCCCGACCTTGTGGCATTCAGGGTGGCTTGGACTCCCCCAGCTGAGAACTGGCCTCCTATTCTCAGGGTCTCTGGGAGCTGTGTATGGTTCGGGGATGCTGCACCCGTGAAGGCTTTCCTGGCGTGGGTGAAGACAGCAGGCCCCGAGCAGGCTCCTGTCTGCATCCGGCTCCAGCCCTGCCTTCGTGTGAGGCAGTGGGGAGGGAGGGAGAATCGGGGCCCTCGGCATCCGATGACAAATGAAGCACAGGGCGCCAGGCAAGAATGTTGAAAGGACTCCAGTGGGGGCTTGGCCAATCCGAGAGGCGGTTTGGAAAACCGGGAAAACCTTGGAGCTGGTCGGAGAGGCCACGGGGTGGACCTGGCCCCTGGGTGGCCGAGTGACCGTGGCTGAGTCACAGACACCCTGGGTGAAGGGGCTTTGTGGAGAAAGTGGGAGGAGAGCTGTGAGGTCCGAGCCAGTCACCTTGCAGCCCTGCTCTCGCAGATGAAAAGGGAGATGCTGAGCTAAACCAGATGTGGCGGATAAAGCCAAGATAATCAGCTGGCGGTCGCCACCGGCCTGCGTCAGCAAGGCCTTGGGTGCATTCTGGCATTTGCTCATTTTGATAGGCAATCAGGCAGCTTCCGGAAGAGGGGGTGATCCTACACTTCACCCCTCCTCCTTCCTAAGTCGTGGGTGTGTGGTGGGGAGCTTCTGAGTCCACAGGGCTGCACCCCCCCCCCCAGGGGCTCCCAAACCTGCCACTGTCTTCTCTTGGAGGCCCCCTCCACCTTCTGGAGTCCATAGGAAGTCTGGGGATGCCTTTTCCCCAGTGTGTGTATGTGTGTGTGTGCGTGTGAGTGTGTGTGCACATACACCCTGAGGCTGAGCATGTGTAGGAGGGAGGGAATTCCCATTTGGCCCTGTCGTGGGGAGAGAACTGTGTTCCGTGCGCCAGGGCTTGTGAGGCAGAGAGGTGAAAGGTGAGACGAGGCTGGGTAGGTTGGGAGGGCAGGGCTGGGTGCAGGGGGGGGGAGCAGCTCCGGGCTGGGAAGAGACAAAAAATTGGGAGGTTATGATGCAGAGTCAGGTCTCGGCAGCTCTGAGGGTTGGGTTTAGGCTCAGGTTCCCCACCCCAATTTTCCATCCTAGACCTCGTGGCTTTCCTTCATTGCCTGGACTTTGTTCTGGAATCACCTATTCCCGGTGAGCATCTGAACCAGCTTTTCCATCAGTGGCATTAAAGGTCGAGGGGGCTGGAGCAATGGCGCAGAAGGGAGTGTATTTGCCTTGCATGCGGCTGACCCGAGTCAAACCCGGCACCCTGTATGGTCCCTGCACCTGTCAGGAGTAATCTGTAGGTGCAAAGTCAGATGTAACCTCTGAGCGCTGTCCAGTATGGCCCAAAAAAAAAAAAAAAAAAATAAAAGGTAGGGGTGTTGAGAAAACACATTTCTTTATAATTTTTATTCATAGGCCTTCTTTATGTACCTCTCTATCTGGGGACTGTTTACTGGGCAAAAACAGGGTCACAGGGTCTGGAGGGATAGTACAGCGGGTAGGGCGCCTGCCTGGCATGTGGCTGACTCAGGTTCAATCCCTGGCATCTCCTACAGTCCCCGAGTCCTGCCAGGAGTGATCCTGAGTGCAGAGCCAGGAGTCAGCCCTGAGCATTTCCGGGTATGTCCCCACACAAATGAAAGAGTGAACAAAGTTTTAAAAGGCCTGGGTTGAAGGAAAGCTTTGAGAGGTGAGCATGTTTACCCCCTGTTCACCACTCTCTCCCAGTCCCTGACAGAGTCTTGCCCAGAGAAGGTTCTAGAACACTCCCTGGGGTGTGCAAGGAGGTGTGCTACAGGACCACCAACCTGGCCCAGTGTGGAGGTGCCGGGACTGCAAGGCTGAGACCCCCTCGTGCTCAAGAGAGCTTGGACATTTTTGGCTTCGTGCTTCCTAGTCGGTAGTTACTTGCCCTTTGCTGGTGCCCGGGGAAGGAGCGTCCAGGCCCGGAACGCGGACACGCGTGGGAGGTGAAACTGTGTTGGTAGTTCCCAGAAGAGAGTCCCTCTTTGTCCTCTCTGTCACATGCACCTGTCGTCCCTTGACAAACATTGTGTCATTCACTCTCTGTGGATTCCGTCCGGGGGCGGAATGGGGAGGGGCACCTCCCCATGGAGCCCATGGAAGCCACATTCCAGACATTCCTGCCTCCTGACAGCTCCTGGTACAGCGGCTGGGAGCCTGGCATGTCCAGGAATTCCAGCTGACTCATCTGTGGGTGCACACCGCCAGCGAGGGGTACAGCCTCCGGGAGCCCTGCCTCTGTCCATGTCCTAATTCAGAGGAACGGGGACGACGGCGGGGTGGCGGAGAATATGGGCAAAATTTGGACCCTGTCTGCGGGCGTGATGCTTGGGTGACTTTCAGGAGCCAGCAAGTGCTGACAGGTTCAGCTCAGTGCCAGGCGCCAGATGGCCTTGAATGGCAGGTGCCTAGGTCTGAGTTCTGGCTCCTTTGCCTCACCTGTAATGTCTTCCAGCCTCCAGAGGGTGGGGGCTCTGGGGGCGCTGTTGTCCTGGTGTTCGGTGTCCTGGCATCATCAGGGGTCTCTGGCTGGGCTAATGGTCCCAAGTCCTGAGCACCGTGGTAGGGGGAGGCGGAAGAGGCAACGTGGGTGAAGGATGGAGTATTACCCTGGCACCCAGGGGTTGCTTAACCATGCACGGTGACCCGCGTTAGAATGTCATCTGTCTGATGAATGACGTGAGCCCTGCCTCTGGGAGGACAGGTCACTGTGTCATGGGCCACAGGACAAAGGCTGCAAGACTGTCTGGAGGCCCGTGCCCGCCCTGTGCTGGGTTTCCGGGTGGAGCTGCCCTCCCTTGGTATCTGCCTGGTTACTGCCAAGACCCTGGTGGGTGAGCAATGAGCCATGACCAGACGCCGGCACTGACCACACAGCCTGTGGTCCTCGCAGCGGCCGCCTCCAGCTGGCTTCTAACCAGACCCCGGCCAAATGCTTCTAGCCGCGCTCCCGCCCCCAAAATCTTTCCGGTGCCAGAGCGTTTATTTCTCAAAAAGGGGAAAAGGAGCTCTGCCGTCAGCGCCGAATCACTGGGGCCCTGGCGTGGTCCTGCCTTCCAGCTGCCTTCCGGGATGTCTTGGTAGGGTTTTCCCCGGCTCTCTCAGTGGGGGCACGAAGTCTGGGAAGAGGGATGGCACACAGCGTGAAACGTGACCTTGGGTCTGTCACCCGCCTTCTCTACTTTCCCTGGCTGAGGTCATCGGGAGGCAGTTTCCGGCACTGGGGCCCTACGGGCTCTGGCTCGTGCGTGTGGGGGGTGACTGGGCCGATTAGCACTTGTTTTGATTTTTTCTTTTTTAAACGCAGGATGGAACCCAGATCTCATGCGCAGAAACCTGAGCTTCCCTACCGAGCCACGTTGCTGGTCCTGGTTGTTCATAATGCAGGGCTTAGGCGACTCCCAGCTCTGGGTTTAAATCCTCCTGTCTCTGAGTCCAGCACACCCTCCTCTCTGAGCTGTGACGCCGTCTGTGAAATGGGCATGTGGCTGACACCTTCACCCACAGTAAATCTTGTTTTGATTCGCTTTCATGCCCCGGCCGGACATAAGGGCTTGTTTCTTTGCACCGGAGTGCCTGTCTGACAGTGAGAAATGGAGGCCCAGGGGCAGTTGGTGGGAAGAAAATTCCAACCATGTTTCCATGCTTTTGCCTTTATGCCAGGTTGGTGTCAGAAGGAAGCTGTAATTTCTCAGGAAAAAGTCCCACTGGGCCGGCTCTCCCCCCCCGGGCTTAGCGCTCATGCCAAGAGATGGGCTGGCATCGGGCACTTTGCCGTCATGCCCATTAGTGCAGTTCCAGATGCTGCCATAGCAGCCACCAGAGCGCTGTCAGGGTCTGCTGCTTTGGACCCCTCTTCCTGCAATTTCTCTTTCTTGTTTTCTCTCTCAATTCAGCTTCCTTTATTTATTTCTGTTTCTTTGGGCCACACTTGGCGATGCTCAGGGGTTACTCCTGGCACTGCACTCAGGAATTACTCCTGTTGTGCTGGGGCGGGGCATATGGGATGCGGTATTAGATCTGGGTGGGCCGCTACAAGGCGACTACCCTACCCGTTGTACTATATTGCTCCAGCCTCAGTTTTTTTTTTTCTTTTTTGGGTCATACCTGGCAATGCTCAGGAGTTTCTCCTGGTGGCTCTGCACTCAGGAATCACTCCTGGCGGTGCTCAGGGGACCATATGGGATGCCGGGGATTGAACCTGGGCCAGCATGGGCCGACCGTGTATAAGGCAAACGCCTTACCTGCTGGGCTATCACCCGGCCCAACCAGCCTCAGTTTTACAGTTGAAAAACAAACAAACAAAAAAAAAAAAAAAAAAAAAGAAAATCCACCTTTGAAACCGGCCTTTTTCAGAAGATCACTGGAAATGATTTTTTGTTCTGTTTTGTTTTGGGGCCACAGCCGGCAGTGCTTAGGGCTTACTCCTGGCTCTGTGTTCAGGGATGACTTCTGGCGGGGCGTGGGGAACCGTCTGGGATGCCGGGAGTTGGACGCTGCATGGTGGCTCGCATCCCAGCACTCTACCTGCCCTCTCTTCAACCCCAGAAGATCCCTGGAAATGTTCTGCCTCATCAGACCTGAGGAAGGGCCAGGACAGCGCGTTTCCTCCTGAAATGCTGCCCTAGCTAACAACAGCACCTGCCTTCAAGACTTGCCACTTGGGCTTCATGAGTCCTGTCCTGTAGGTACCAGAAGACCCTGGGAAATGGTGCCTGAGGAGTCCTGATGATCCTGATGGGCTGAGCACTCCCTCACTGGAAATTCCCTTGGCTTCAACCCCACAGAGAAAGTGATGAGAACAGTGATATTCCAGAGAAGGTGATGTCAATTGTGATATCCTGGAGAAGATGATATTAACTGTGATATCTCAGAGAAGATGGTATTAACTGTGATACCCCGGAGAAAGTGATATTAACTGTGATATACCAGAGAAGATGATACCCCAGAGAAAAATGACTGCCCTCATGGTGTAGGAGTTCCTCTGGCTTCTTGCAAGGCTCTATTGGGATGGCGGACCAGGGCTAGAATCCGCCTTCCCTCTCGGGCACCTCATGATCAGCTGAGCACAGGGAGAGCCGGTAGCAGCTCTGCCCCGTGTATCTGAGTCCACAGCTCATCAGAGCTCCACCCAAGAGAAAAGCCAATCTCAAGCCCTGCTCCTCAGAGTCCCACCCCTACAGCAAAGTCTATTTCAAGCCCAAGTATGCTTTATCCAGAGACTCAGACACACAGGACAGAGCTGCTACTGGCTCTCCCTGTGCTCAGCTGATCATGAAATGCCTGGGTGGGAAGGTAGAGTCTAGCCCTGGCCTACCATACCAAAAAGAGCCTCACAAGAAGCCAGAGGAACCCCCACACCATAGGGGCAGTCATTTTCAACATCCAGACTCCACAGCTTGTCAGAGCTCCACCCAAGAAAAAGCCAATCTCTCCCCATTGTGGTTCATCAGTTAATGCACAGAGAGCCTACTACTGAGAGTATACCACCCGCACGGCAGAGCCTGGCAAGCTACCTGTGTTGTATTTGATATGCCAAAAACCAGTAACAATTATAGACCTCATTCCCATGACTTGAAGGAATGGTTTGAGGCTCTTCATGTTCCTGGAGCAAGCAGATGCCCTTGGGCTACACCAGCACAAGATAGGATGTATGGAGATGTTACTGGTGACTGTTGGAGCAAATCGATGAACAATGGGAAGACAAGTGAAGTGATACAAGTGATCCTGGGGAAGGTGATATTAACTGTGATACCTCAGAGAAGGTGATATTAACTGTGATACCTCAGACAGGGTGATATTAACTGTGATATCCCAGAAAAGGCGATAATAACGGTGATATCCCAGGGTGGAGAAAGACTCAGAGAGGCTTTTTAACTTGTATCCAAGTCACCAGTCATCGAGAGGCACATACTGGCCCAGCTCCCAGCCCTTACTCTGGCTGTGACGATGGATATGGGCCACTTCTGTTGCTTGGGTAGACCCCCGGCTCTAGGCACCCGCCTAGCAGTCACTTACCAACTTGGATTCCAGACATTGATCCTCAAATTCAAATCTAGTGAGGAAACCTTCCCTCCAGCACAAAGTGGGGAAAGTCGAACCCTCTCAGAGAAGTCTTTGCAAAAGAGGGGCATGTGTCTGAGGACCGGGGCAGGACCCTGAGGGAGGGGGTGCACGTGTGTAAGAATGTGTGTTTGCGAGGGAAGACAGACATGTGTAAGGGAGGACATGTGGTCTGAGAAAGTGTCCGTGAGGGAGCCTGCACACACATGCAAGGACACATGTCAGGGCAGGATGCATAAAGGTGTGCGAGGATGGAGGGGGTATTTATGTGGGGATAAAGGTATGTGTGAGTGGGGACGCGCGGTGTGAAGAGGCACAAACTCATGAGCATGTGTGTGAGGGCGTGTGTGCTCTGTGAGGCATTCTGAGGGACACGTTACTGATAGGAGGGTGCACACGTGTGTCCTGATGTGGGAGAGTGGCTGGAACATGTGTGTGAAGGCATGCGCATGAGAATCGATATGAAGACATGAATCTTACACTTGTGTGAGTGCACACGTGTCCCTGGTGTGTGAGGGAACACAGGTTCACACTTGTGTCTGTGCCTGCTTGGGGGGACTGTGTGGGGAAGGGTGAGCGGAGAACGGGCGCACATGTGTATGGGGGCATGAGGCGTGAGATCTAGAAACAGCGGCAGAGGCCAGAGAGGTAGAATAGTGGGTAGGGCGCTTGCCTTGCACACGGCCAACCTGGATTCGGTTCCCAGCATCCCACATGGTTGCCTGAGTACCGCCAAGAGCGATTTCTGAGCAAAGCCAGGAGCCAGCCCTGAGAACTGTCGGGTGTGGCCCCAAAACCAAAAAACAAAACAGAACAACTGAAGAAGCAGCAGGAGCAGTGGGCGTGGCGTGACCTCCACAGATGGAGTCTTGTTCCAGGGACCTCCTTGGTGTTCGGCACTAGGCATTTCCCAGCACCAAGAACAGATTTTTATTATTATTATTATTTTTTATAATAAGTTTATCTTCTCACGGGATCAAAAGGCAGGGCACATAAAAAAAAGGCGGTGTTGTCTGTCTGCCTGAAGATGGGACCCGCTCCTCCCTGCCACGCTGACCGGATGAAGAAGGTTTACCTTGGTGGGTGCCAACTGTGGGCCCCACTTCCTGGGCCCGGCTGTGCCCGAGGCCAGAGCTCCCGCTGCTCCTGGGCTGGCGGGGCTCCCCTATCTCGGGGCAGATTAATTTGTGGCTTTGTTCTGGCTCCTGACAGAGGGAGAGAGAGGAGGCCCTTCCCTCCCAGCCCAGGGCCTGCTTCTACTGAAAACACTCGCTCCGGAGCTGCTCTGCCTTGCTGAAGGGAGAGGCCCCCGACGCCGGGCTGTTGTGTCTGCTGAGAGGGGGCAGAAGGATTTGGTTTCCCACCGAGGTGGCTCCACCGTGGGTCTGCGCTGTTTGTTTGTCGAGCGTCTGCTCCTCTGGGTTGGTGGGCGGGGTGAGGCCAAGAATGCTGGCCGGGAACGCTGGAGCCCTGAGCCTGAGGCTTCCACAGATAAAAGTCGGCCTCTGTGAGGGCGCCTGCTTTTCTGCCTTGTCAGTCTGGCAAAGCTGCTTGTGTTCATTTTAGACCCGATTCTTTGTTTTCCTTCAGTTCACTCCACTGCAAAGCTCCTACCCCAACTCCCCACTTCGCTTCCTGGATCAATTCTCATAGAGCAGTGTTGGAGCTTCTCTGGAGGAGTCACATCACCTGACCTTGTCCTCTGGGGTGTGTGTGGGGATTTCCTCTCAAACCTCTGGAGAAATGTGCCCACCCAGACTACCTGGACCGGTTTGGGGCTACCTGCTGCTACCCTCCTAAGGACAAGGCCTGTAGCATTCTTCAGCCTGTTGTTGGCCCAGTGCCTGCTGGCATAGAACAGGCCCGGGAAGGATTTGTCAGATGGGAGAAGGATGAGGTAATGAATACTCTATGGTTGCAGGTAGACAGTCCTTGGCAGACAGCCTTAATCCAAAGATCCTTTGGGTCTTTGAGTCAATTTATACTGAGCCGGAGTTTACCATTCTCTGAATGCTACCCCTGCCCTAGCACAGATAAGGTGCGCCACAGAAGGCCTGTAACGAAGAGAAGACAGCCATGACACCCTCTAAGCATGTCCCAGATCTGGCTGGAGTGTAGTTTCCGCAATCATACATCATTTCAAGATGCTTTACCAGAGCTGGAGAGATAGCACAGGAGTCAAGGCACATGTCTCATATGTGATTGGATTTGGATCTGGGGTGGGTGGGTGGGGTCAACCCAGCTGTGCTCAGGGATTTCTCCTGGCTCTGCTCAGGGATAACTTCTGGAGGTGCTTGGAGAACCTTATAGGGTGCAAGAGATCAGTCTCAGGTCAGCCTCATGCGAGATAAGTGTCCTACCTGCTGTGTTATCTCTCTAGCCTCGCTTAGCTCCCCCTCACCCCCATCCCAAGGACATCTTGAAATCCCGTTCAAGTTGGAAGTAAAATTCTAGATGTAAACTGGCCAGTGACAAGCGCCCTGGATGTTGTAGAGTTGTATCTACCCAAAAGATACGTCAAAGTGAATGGGTTGCTATTACAATCAATTCAGAGGAGGACTCGCTTGCTTAGGGAGAGCCCTCACCCAATGGCTTAGTGGAGAGATCTAGAGAAACAGACACCTCTGTGAAGAAGACAGGTCGGGGCCAGAGGGACACAGTGACACACACAGGCTGCCCTGGATCTCTGGCCACCACCAGACACTGAACAGGCCTGGCACAGATGCTGTCTCAGAGGCACGGGAAGGAACCAAAGCTCCTGACACCTTCATCTTAAACTTTAGGTCTCTAGCACTGTAAGAATTCATTGTCTATTGTTTTAAGTCTCCCAACTGGGGTTACTTTGCTTCAACCGCCCAAGGCACATACACAGAAGCCCCCTCCCTGCCCCCCTTTCTGACTTGTACATCAAATAAAAACATTGGTCTGGGCTGGCAGGCCATGTGAGGGTTCTGTGGTTGCAACTCTTAAACAATTAGAGAGATGTAGGCCAGGGCTCCGGCTCGGGTCAGACGCATGCACAAGTCCTGTGTTGCACCTCCAGGCCTTCGTGGCTCCCCGGGGACTGCCAGCATGGCTGTGGAGGCCTCCAGCATCCCCTGGGCCCACGCAGCACTGCACTGCCGGCCTCGTGCATTGCGTTGAACTGTCCAGCTGGGCACAATGTCAGCAAGTGGTTCTCAGACTCTCTGACCATGGAAGGCCCTCCCACACAGACCCTTTTATTTATTTATTTTTAATAAACCAGCTCACTAGTTAAAGGCTGTTGAAATTCATTAAAAATATTTAGAGAGGCCGGAGCAATAGCACAGCAGGCAGGGCGTTTGCCTTGCACACAACTGACTCAGGTTCGATCCCCAGCATCCCATATGGTCCCTCGAGCACCACCAGGAGTAATTCCTGAGTGAAGAACCAGCAGTAACCCCTGAGCATTGCTGGGTGTGGCCCTTCAAACAAAATGCCAATTCCCCCCAAAAAATATTTGGGAAAGTGACCTGCTGAAGAGAAACACACAGGACAGGCGTCAGTAATCTCCTGACGGCCTTGGCCCTGGCCAGAGCAGCGCCTGCAGTCTTAAAACACTGACACCTTGCGTGGGATCCCAATAAGGAACACGCACAGTTTTACTCCAAACTGAAAAGGCGTCTGAAGAGAACAAGCGTGACTAAGAGCGAAGCTGAAACTCTGCACAATTCTTCAGCTGTGCATCAGCTTACGGATTCCTTGGGGTTCCAACCAAAACCCCTGAGGAGTCCTTGGCTTGCTCCCCACTCGCTTTCCTTTTGTGGTGGTTGTGCTTGTTGCTGTCCTGCTAAGGGTTTGGGGTGGGGAGGGTCACACACTTCGGGCTGTGTGTTCCCAGGAGTATCAGGCTTCGTCGCGGCGTTCACCCGGGCTCCTGCTCTTAGCCGTAAGATCCACAGGCAGAGATGCTCGCTTCACTACTGTGGGGCCTGGGTCACACAGGGCAGTGCCGCAAAGATCCTGCTGCACGCGTGGGGGTGCCGTGGGGATTGAACTCGTGGCCTCATGCTAGCAGGGCAGGACCTCTGAACTGTCCCCAGGCCTCCTTGGTATTTACTTTTCTGCTCAAGCCTCACAGTGCTCAGAGGTCACTAGATCCACGCCCAGTGATGCTGGGGACCAAACTCAGAGCCTGGCATACTAAACATCTATCTGCTCGATCACTTGAACCATATCCTCAGGCCCCCATAATGTTAATTTAATTTTGAGCGGGCCACACCCAGCGATGCTCACGTATACTGCACTCAGAAATTACTCCTGGTGGTGCTCAGGGGAACATATGGGATGCTGAGGATCGAACCCGGTTGACTCATTGCTTGCAAGGCAAACACCGTATCCGTGTATTGCTCCGACCCTTTATTTTATTTTGCCATTTTTGTTTTTGAACCATTGATGGTGGAACGCATGGTGTTGCTCCTAGCTTGGTGCTCATGAGTCACTTTGAACACGGCTGGGACCAAGCAGAACCTGGCCTCCCTCATGGAAAACATGAACTCTGACCCCTTTAATTATAATTTTAAAATAATCAAATCCATATTTATTTATTTGTTTAGGGCCACATACATCTGTGTTCAACACTCACTCCTGGATCTATGCTCAGGGGTCACTATTGGTTGGATACAGGAGACCATTTGGGATCCTGGGAGTCAAACCTGGGTCACGTGAGTGCAATACAAGTTTTTTACCTGTTGTACTATCACTTTAAGCCCAACAAGTCCACATTTAATGACTGAGAGAATAAAAGGCAAAGGTAATATTGGAAAAGAGTTGTGAGGTGGGCCCTACTAAAGGGAAGTACATAGTATTACCTGAAAATACTCAAGTGGAGGGATAAGGGTGGAACCATAAACCAACGGCTGGAGCTTCTATGACTCTGACTGTCCTTCCTTGAAAGAGGCTCAAATGGAAATGCAAGGGGCAAGATGGGGCCTGAGAAGAAAAAATGGTGCCATTGAAAATTTGGGGCATTTGGATGCTCACACAGACTAAGCACCTTTGTGGACACCAACTCTTCTCCTCTGAGAGCTAAATGGCCCTCCTAAGACCCCCTTCCTGTATATTCCAAGGGAGCTTCAGGTGAAAATCACACCTATGTGGGGGGTCAGAGCATAAGGCCACCCAGTAGATCAGAAAAAGGATAGGTTGGAAGGGCCATGGCTAGCAAAAGGTGGAGAAACACCAACATACTCTTGCAATGTGCAATGTGGTGCGTCCTGGTTCCTGGAGGGGTGCTGGTTATGGCCCCAGCTTCGGGGCTGCTTTCTCAGCTGAAAGGCAGTCATGAAGCTTATTGCTGCTGTTATTCCTGAGGAAGCTTCCAAGGGGGCGGCAGGAAGGGTAAGGCGCTGATACCCATCTGCCCATCACTTCTGCACGCACCAGGGCATTCTGACACTCACGGCAGTTCCCAGAAGGGTTTTGCAATCCCTAGAGCATCATTTAATTAATTCGTTTGAATTTTCACAACCAAATGAGGTTGGGGAAGCACTTTGAGTGTGCAAACTTCTTGATCTTCATTACATTAGAAGTCAGCTGAGGGCCAGAGAGATAGTACAACAGGTAAGGCACTTAGCTTGCATGCGGCCCACCCAGGTTCAATCCTCTGCACCTCATATGGTCCCTCGAGCACCACTAGTAGTGATCCCTGAGCATAGAGCCAGGAATAATCTCTGAGCACTTCTGGCTGTGGCCCCACACCCCAACAACAAAGAAATCAGATGAGCATCTCTGAGGCCCGAACATTCTCACAAAGTTACGTGGTGCCTTGCCCTGGCTGGGTTGGCTGTGGCTCCTTGGGGTTTCAGGATGCAGACTCACCAAGGAAGGGTCTGGACACGTGGTTTCAGTGCCACAGAATCACGGCGTGCTGTGGTGCTTCCCACCGCATTCCATAAGAATGATCAGATTCCTTCCAAGTCCACCCTTTCTCTAGTGTGTGAAGGAATAACCTGGGATATTTCACAATGTGTGGACATCTGAGAAATCTTCCCTCCCGCCCCTTACAGGGGAAGCCACAGGTCCAAGGTGTGGAAGTCTGGGGGACGCACCCTTAGGATCAGGGATGGGGAAGAAGCCCCGTGCCCACATAGGAGGGTGTTGTGTAAGATACTGGCGAGAGTGGCCAGTTGTGTGGGCTTTAGGAGACTGGTCTAGTCCAGTGAGGATCACTCTTAGTGCACGTTACAAACCTGGGTAGACGCCAAAGTATTTGAACTCAGATCCCAGACTAAACTAGCTGGGCTCACTAGAGCCACCTCGGCTCTTAAGCCTCCGGGCCCATGGCTGAAGCTGGTTTGGCGTGTGAGGGAGTCCACGCCAGAGGGAGGTTGCTACTGAGCATCTAGTTGCATTTGAACTGGTGCAGGTGAATGCAAACTGGTATCCCTATGAATGTCCACACCTACACACATGAAAACTGGTCACTGGACATGGGAGATAGCCCAGAGATCAGGGGCACATATTTTTCGCCTGTTCTGGGACCCGAGTTTGAACGGTGATGTCATATGACTTCTGGAATACCCCTGGGTACAGACTTAGAGGTCTCTGAGCAGTGCCAGGGTGGTCCTGGTGGTCCCTAGTACACTAGGACCTGAGCAGATCACAACTTTGGGCGCTTGCATTAAATTGCTAGCACAGTTGACTGATAGAGCCAGGAGGGGCTCTCAGGGCCCCAGAGCACTGCTTGGGAGGTTTCCTCCCTCCTCTTCCTCCTCCTCCTCCTCCTCCTCCTCCTCCTCCTCCTCCCTCCCCTCCTCCTCCTCCCTTCTCACAAGCAAACAAACAATTCTCTGTGTCTCCCTCAGCCCATCTTTGGTCACTACAGCAAATTTTGTTTTGTTTTGGTGGTCACATCAGCTATGTTCCTTCAGGGCTTACTCTGGTCTGTGCTCAGGGATCATTCCTGGAAAGGCTCAGAGGATCATATGGGATAGTGAGGATAAACCTGCATCTGCCTTGTGCAACGCAAGTGCTCTACCTGCTGTACTTACACTCTACCTATCCCCACCTCCAACCCCACCAACAGGCAATCTCATTTATTTATTTATTTATTCATTCATTCATTCATTCATTCATTCATTCATTCATTCATTCATTCATTCGTTCGTTCGCTTGTTCGTTTGTTTGTTTGTTTGTTTGTTTGTTTTTTGGATCATACCTGCCAATGCTCAAGGGGTTTCTCCTGGCTCTACACTCAGGAATTACTCCTGGCGGTGCTCGGGGACCATATGGGATGCTGGGATCAAACCCAGGTGAACTGCATGCAAGGCAAACACACTACTTGCTATACAATAGCTCCGGCCCTCAACAGGCAATTTTAAACAAAGAGCTTAGTTTATATGCTTGAGAGTCATCGTGACTCTTGGGAGAATTTATTTTTTTCTTTTTGGGGCACACTCAGCTATGTTCAGGGGTTACTTACTCCTGACTCTGCACTCAGGACTTACTTCTGGCAGTGCTCCGAGGACCATGTGGGATGCCAGGGATTGAATCCCGCTCGGCCGCATGCAAGGCAAACTCCCCCCCCACTGTGCTATTGCTCCGGCCCCTCTTGGGACAAATTGATGATGAAGCTATATGTAAAAGATGTAAGCAATACCCAACCTTAGACCCCACACCAGCGCTATACCCAGAGCTTGGCTTTTTCTTTTTTTTTTAATCTGTTATTGAATTCTTTCCAGATGCTCCAGAAAGAAAAAAAAAACCTGATTCTGGAGATACAAAACAAACTAGGGTGGGCTCATTTCTGGATCAGCAGGCTCATCCTTACTGCCTTCACCCACTTTTCTCTGCCTCAAAGTAGCTCTCTCTGGACTCCCCTGCTTTCTCTGAGTGGTGAGTGAGTTGTGTGTGTGTGTGTGTGTGTGTGTGTGTGTGTGTGTGTGAACTCTTTAGAAAAGAGTTTATCTCCAGTATGGTGTGGGATGGGAAGTTGGCAAAAGTTGTTTTTCTGGAAGTTTCTATTCTTGAGGATTGGTTCCAAGGGAGGGTAGGGTGATGATTCTGAGCTTTGTTTTGTTTTTATGGACACACCTGGAAGTGCTCAGGGCTTCCTCTGGCTCTGCTTGGTTCTCACTCCGGTGGTACCGGAGAGACCCAATGGGGAGCTGCCCGGCACGCCAGGCCAGTGGCACAAGCCCTTCTCACTGTCCTCTTCCTCCAGCCCAGTGTTTCTGATTCAGTTTGTCCTGTAGTTGTTGCTGGTCCACACCGCACGTGGGGCTGGTGAGACCCTAAGGTCTGTACTGTGCGGTAAGCTCAGCGCTTACTCCTGGCTCTGTGCTGATCACTTCTACCAGTGCTCAGGGGACCATATGCAGTGGGGAGCCAACCTGGGTCTGCTTCCTGAAAGGCAAGTGCTCTACCTGCTGTACGCACTCTGATCCCGATTCCAAATTCAGATTTCAGTGTCCTAGACCGATGTTCTCAGGCACTCGATGACATATTTATTCAATGCCCACTGCCCCCACACCCCAAGAGTGTCAGAAGCTTTGGAGATGGGTTGTTTTGTTGCAGGCAGGAATTTAGGGAGACTTTGGTAATGTATTATAGTTTGCCTGGAACTTAAACCAGCACAAAGGTATAAAGGCCTTTGACAGGAAAGACCCACCTCAGGAGCCCGATCAACCACTGAGACACAGAATTCCAGGTCATGGTAACGGAGGCATCCTGAGAGGAGAGGAGGCTGGACCCCCACGAGGAGGGGCTACAATGCTGGAACAAGACCATGCAAGGAATATCAAAAGAAGACCATTGACTGCTCCAAGCTCCCCTTGACTATACTAGGAATGAACTGGGGGATGGAAATGGGCAAACTATTATATAGATTAACTTGGCAGAGGGAAAGGGGCCTTGCTCTTTGGCCTACATCTGCTTGAGAAGTGGTCTTTCATACTTTAGGGCTCATCCCCCATTCTGAGCACATCTCTGTTCTGGGGCTGGGGAGGTGACAGCTGGCAGTGCTCAGGGCTACTCCCGCTCCTGCTGCTCAAGCACGGCTCTATCTCTCCCTGTCTCTCCCTTCACTTCCATTGTTTCCTGCTGAAACTCTTTCCTGGGTGGGACAGTAACTGGCCTGCAAAGTCTGGGTAAGATTTAGGACTGCTTTTCCCTTTTCTGCAAAGAGCAGTTCCTTGCTCCAGCCTGGGTTCACGGTTCCCTGAGAGACCAGGTGGTGGTGGGATGGTGGCGGTGGTGGTCAGGGGTCATTTCCCACGCCAGGCAGAACAAGTGGACGCCTGCTATGGTTTGATGATCCTTGGGGCTGGTGAGACCTAAGGTCTGTACTGTGCAGGGGCTCAGCGCCGACGCTCAGCACTGACGCTCATCAGTCCTAAGGCCCCAGACACTTCTCTGGGAGACCAAGGCGGGAGAGAGGGAAGCAGTGTGTTTCTTCCACATGTTTCTCCTCCCTACTTCACATAAGTCACCTTGGGACCCCTTCTTCCTGGGTCCCCTACTTTCCTGGGACCCCCTTCTTCCTGGGTCCACTATTTTCCTGGGTCCCCTACTTCTTGGGGACCCCTACTCCTGGGTCCCCTACTTCCTGGGTCCCCCACTTCCTGGGTCCCTACTTCCTGGGTTTCCTACTTTCCTACACCTCCCACCAGCAAGCTTCCTTGGTTGTCTGAGAAAGGAGCTGAGATAAAAATGGGAGAAACTGGAAAGAGAAAAGCCAACCCTTTGTAGAATACCCACCACTTGCCCCTTCACCCTTCCCTAGTGTCACCTCCTCGGGAGAATCAGTCGAAGACGTGGGTCCTAAGAACACCCCAAGCCTTCAGTAGAACCTGGACAGCAGGAGCAGGTTCCGGCGGTTCTCACAGAAGGCGCTCAACTAGGAATGATGAGGTTTGACTCTGAAAATCCTCCAAGAGGGAAACGAAGGGAAAAAGAAAGAGCCTCATCTACTTGGAGAGCAAACTTCCTGTCCTATTAAACAATGAGGCATTCAAACTCTGCCTGGAGTAAAAGTCCCCTGATGCAATGAGAGGGTGAGCAATTTCATGTCAGGCTGTTGTTATGGGATTTATACATGTCCTGGCTAGGGCTCGGGGTGAAAATTGGAGCCAAAAACAATAGCCTGAAACCCCACATGCACAAGAATCCTCATTCCAGTGGAGCTTCCTTCACAGAGGGCTCAGCAGACTTTGCACAAACAGTGACTTCAAAGGTAAGGTTGCATCACTACCCCCCCCCTTTAGCCCAGACCTGGCCCTTCTAACTCTTAGTTTACTTTCTGAGGTTCTCACACACATCGCAAAGCAATGATCTGGGTGCTCAGGCCAACAGAAAGGGCACTGTAGCTGAGGACTGCCTTGGTCAGGCACTGATGAGGGCCATGGCCACGGGAAGCAACCCCAGCACCCCAGGGCTGCAGCCACCCTGGTCTCTCCTCCTCGGCGCCCCCAGGCTTCAGGCTGAATTCCCCTAGGGAAGGGAGGATGCTGCCCTGATGGCAGATGGGGGAATTTTCTTACATCACTTGACGTGCTCTCTTTCCGTCCCCTGAATCCTGAGTCATGACGGAGGAGGCCCTATGGCCCCGGGTCCCAGCCTGCAACTAGAGGATCTAGATTTGGAAACTGACCCAATCGCTGGCTGACTCCCGGCCAGTTCATCAGAGGAAACGAGTCTGATTTTTAGTTGTCCCTCTCGGCGCTGAAGTGCCGCCTCCTCCTGAGGGGATTACGTGAGGAGAGCTGCTCCGTGGTGGCTTAGTAAGCTGATGCCACGCTAGTGAACAATATTTGACATTCAGCGAGTTTACAAAAAGGGCAGTCTCTCTGTTTGTTTAAACCAAGATTAAGTGAAAGGAAAAGTTTTTCTTTCCCATCCCAAGACAAAATGGGAAACATATGTTTTCCCTTTTGACTTTGTAGTACAAGGCTCAAACAATTCTCCCCACCCCCTCAGCTATGAGTTTTCAACGATTGTAGAACGTTTCCTCTTTGGTGGCCAAAGCTAATAGAAGTTCTGAGATTTCCAGACAGTGGAGCAAATGATGATGGCCCAGTTGATTCCAGGTAATTGGGGGGGGTGGAGGCAGGGCCTTTTGGAGCATCTACTGTAGAAGAGATGGGTTGGTCAACTTTAGAACAAGACGCCCTGGCAACAACGGCATCTTTGCTCTTGTGAAATGAAATGTACCTTGGTTTCCTCATCTGCAAAATGAAGCGGGTGAAATTGAAAAGGTCTTCCTTCATTTCTCTCTTGGTTTGGGGTGGGAGGAAGACATTGTTAGTTGAGGGCACCCTTTCCAGGGATTTGGGGACATGGTAGACCTCAGTCAGAGTTTGCACTGCCGCTGACTCACTGTGACCTCGAAAATTCACCCCTTTGTGAGACCTTCCCCTTATCTGAGAGGGAAGGGTACACAGTCATTGGCCCTGACGTAGCAGTGGTTCAGATCTGTGACAAGCTTGGGTGCGACTGGGCTGTAAGATCTGTAAGATACTTGGAGAGCCTTGTACTAAAGAATCATTCATCTTCAAAGATAAGCTGTCGTCAATTCTTGTTTTGATAGTAGCCAGTGAGGGAAATAAAGAATTGACTCAAATGTCATAAATATGTTATACCAACTTCTTGTAATTAGATGTGTCTTTTGAATTTGTACCTGGGAGTTTAAAAATAAAGGTGAAATTTTCCATAAAAAAGAGTTCTTTTTTTCCCTTAAAATATTTTATTATACCACCGTGAGATATACAGTTACAAAGATGTTCATCAGATGTTCGCTCATATTTGGGTTTCCGTCATACAATGTTCCAGCACCCATCCCCTCCACCAGTGCCCATTTCCCACCACCAATGTCCCCGATTCCCTCCCTCTCCCCCAGCCTGCCTCTGTGGCAAGTTCTTTTTTTTTTAACATTTTATTATACCACCGTGAGATATACAATTACAATGCTGTTCACGCTTGGGGGTTTCGGTCACACAGTGTTCCAGCACCCCGCCCTCCACCAGTGCCCCCCCAGCCACCACCCATGTCCCCAATTCCCTCCCCCTCCCACATCCTGCCTAAATGGCAGGTTCTTTCTCTCCTCTCCTCTCCCTCTCTCTCTCCTCCTTCCTCCCACACATTGTACACTTCTAAGTGCACTACGCACACTTAGAAGCCATCATTTGCATTTTTTTTGTCTGTATTTAATGCTCAGTTCTATGTTAGCATCAGAACTTTAGACATTTATTCACACATGTTCCCTTCTCTATCTAAACCAACCAAAAAGAGTTCTTTTTTAATGCTTAGTCTCAAGCTATTTTTGGGTTATCTCAAGAATAAAATAACTAAAACAAAAATTTTATTTTTTGTTGTTGTTGTTGTCGTATGCTTTTGGCTTACTCCCAGAGGTGCTCAGGGCTTATTCCTGGCTCTACACTTAGGAATTACTCCTGGAGGGACTTGGGTGAGCCATATGGATGTCGGTGATTGAATGTGAATCGGCCATATGTAAGGCAAGGGCTCTACTTGTTACATTGATGCTCCGGCACCCCAAAATGGAGATTCTTTATTCTTAGTTTTCCTAAATTTGCTTCCTGCTTATGCATGGAAGCATGTATGGCTGTAAAATGAGGCTCTCTCCCATTGTTGGGCAAAGCAACACTCCTTGTTCCTATCACCTCACTATTCTGCTGAGAAATGTTTAAGATTTCAATTCCCTTGTGGCCTGGTTTCAATCTGGATTCTTTGTCACCTCTAAGGGAAATGCTAGACTCTCCCCGGTGATGTGAGAATTGTCCTGGAAGTGTCTGATACTCAAAGCTATCCAGCATTTTTTAAATCATCCCCTAATCACTAGAAACTTCTCCCCTACATGGAATCAAAATCTGTCTCTAAAAATCCCAGATATTGGTCCCAAACAGGCTTTACCTCTATTTTGCCTCATTCCTCTTTCTCAATGTTTGAAGACAACCATCACACCAACCCCTGAGAAATCTCTTTTCCAGACTAAACAACCATCGTCTCTTTAACAGATTTTCATTGGCTTGGTTTTTTGATTCCTAAATGTCGCAGTTGTTACCTTTCCAGGACAATATTTCTTTTTCAAAAAGTGAATGTGTGTTCTAAATGTGAACTTGGTGGAACCAATATTTCCTTGGTAGCTGTAATAGGTTAGGTTGGACACGCAACAATGAATCAGTGGCTTGAATACAGAATATTCATATTCTGTATGAGGTAGTGTAGAGGGTAGTGCTCTTTCCTTGCATGCAGCCAACCCTTGTTGGATCCCCAGTACCACATATGGTCCAGAGCCCTGAGTGCAGAGCCAGGAATAAGCCCTGAGCACTGCTGGGTGTGGTGCTCCATTGCCCCTCAAATACAGACTGTTGGACCAGAGATAGCACAGGAGGCAAGGCACTGTCTTTCCTGTGTCCAACCTGGTTACATCCCCTGTACATATGGTCCCCTCAGTATTACAGAGAATGTTTGCTTAAATTTCTCAAGTGACTGTCAGGAGAGGGGGATCCAGCTACAGCAAGTGGCCCGGCTCTCTGTGGTTGTCTTATTCCGACATTTGGTCCCTTCCATTGGGTCTACTATTGCATGGGATATTATCACCTTCCAAGTTGAGTTGCTTCCAAGTCGGGAGGCAGCCAATAGGAAAAGAAGGGTGCACAAGGAAGGACCCAACTCCCAACACAGACCACGTAATAAAAGCACAGCCACAGTTTGTATTCATATCTTTATTTTTTTTTTTTTTTTTGGGTCATACCCCGCAATGCTCAGGGGTTTCTCCCGGCTCTGCACTCAGGAATTACTCCTGGTGGTGCTCGGGGCGACCATATGGGATGCCGGGGATCGAACCCAGGTCAGCACAGGCGGCCGCATGCAAGGCAAACGCCCTACCCGCTGGGCTATCACTCCGGCCCCTCGTATTCATATCTTGACCCAGCTAGAATGTTCTTTCCCTTTCACTTGAGCTTAGCTTGAACATGGCTTCTTAAATAACACCTGTCCTGATTAACCTGGGAAAGTGGATACTCTTTATTCTTCTGATCTTTGTGTGTGCCTTTTCAAGACTCTGTCATAAACTTTAGTGGTCTGGGGCCAGAGCGATAGCACAGTGGGTAGGGTGTTTGCCCCTCACGCGACCGACTTCTGGTATCTATGCGTTCAATCCTTGGTATCCCATATGGTTCCCGAGCATGGCTAGGAGTAATTCCTGAGTGAGGAGCCAGGAGAAACCCCCTGAGCATTGCTCAAATGATCCAAAGCGACCCAAAAAGTAAACACACACACACACACACACACACACACACACACGAAGAAAAACAAATTTTCATGGATTATGGGTGTTTAATCTTTTGTTTGGTGAATGACAGTCTTCAGTACACTCTTTCTTACTTTGCAGTGTGCTTCTGACTAGGCCTATTGTCTGACACATATTGGGGGCTAAATAAGGATGTGTCAAATTAAATATTATAAAAGCCCTCAATGTACCAAAAGTGACTTTTTCCAAAGCCATTTCACTGGCAGGTCAGATTTGGGAGGCTAAGACTCTCCACACCCATTGTTACTGAGCTTTCTCTACCTGCTTCTTGAAAAGTTGATTGGGGTGAGCCAAACTTAACTGTGCTCAGGGCTTACTTTTGGCTCTGCTCAGGACACACTCCAGATGGTGCCTGGGGGAACATTGGCGGTGCTGGGGTTAGAACCTGGGTCAGAGTGTGGATAACTCCTGAGCACAGGGACAGATAAAGTCCCTGAGCCTGGTGTGGCCAAACCCTCCCTCACCTCAAAAATCAACGTCTGGGACCAGAGAAACAGGGCAGCAGCTAAGGAGTTTGTCTTGCACTCTTCCGCCCAGGTTCTTTATCCATTCATCAGTTGTTGGATGCTTGGGCTGTTTCCTTACCCTGGCTATTGTCCTAAACACAGGTATCAGGCATCTTTCAAGTAACTTTTTTTTTTCTTTTTCCCATTTGTTTGTTTTGTTTGTGGGGTAGATATCAAGAAATGGAATCACTGGGTTTCTATGTTCACTTTTTAAAAACAACAAATCTCCATATGTTTTCCATAGATAAACCAGGCAACAGACTTATCGACAGTCGAGGAAGGGTCCACTGTTTTTATAAAAAACACACACACGGGGCCGGGCGATAGCCCAGCAGGTAGGGGCGTTTGCTTGCACGCTGCGCCGGCTCATGTCGGCCTGGGTTCGATCCCCGGCATCCCATATGGTCCCCCCGAGCGCTGCCAGGAGTAATTCCTGAGTGCAGAGCCAGGAGTAGCCCCTGAGCATTGCCGGGTATGACCCAAAAAAAAACAAACAAACAAACAAACAAACAAACAACAAACAAAAAAACAAAAAACTGATACACATCAAGTTAAAACCTTGGGGCCGGAGCGATAGCCCAGTGGGTAGGGCGTTTGCCTTGCACGCGGCCGGCCTGTGCCGGCCCCGGTTCGAATCCCGGCATCCCATATGGTCCCCGAGCACCACCAGGAGTAATTCCTGAGTGCAGAGCCAGGAGTAACCCCTGAGTATTGCCGGGTGTGACCCAAAAAAGCAAAATAAATAAATAAATAAATAAATAAATAAATAAATAAATAAATAAATAACACACACCCCCACCAACACTGGTTGTTTCCAGTCTCAAGTGATCTTTTATGATACACAAATGCACTGATGGTTCCTTTCCAGTGAGACACTATCTGTAACAGCAACAGCCTGTGTGTTTTCTAATGCCACTGGCAGCTATCAGTGAAGGTGGGGAAAAGAAACGGATGAAGCAGGTGGGGGCGATGGTACTGCGTGTAGGACAATTGTCTACACGTGACCAGCCCAGGTTCAATCCTCGGCATCCCATATGGTCCTCCAAGCACCACAAGCAGTAATTCCTGAGTGCAGAGCCAGGAGTAAACCCTCAGCATTGCTAGGTGTATCCTCTTATCCCCCAAAATGGGTGAAACAGAATCCCTACGTGTGCTGGATCCCGCCTCTCTCCTACCACTCGGTCACCCTCAGTTCTCTTGGGGATGAATATTTGTTCACCCAAAGCGTGATCTTCCCAGTATCCTCACTGAACCAGCTGTGCTCCATGTCCTGCTAAAGAGAGATGAAGAGCAGAACTCAGGGTCTTCCTACTGCTGCTCCGCTCCATTCCGTTCTGTTCTTTCCTACTGTACTCTATGCTGTGCATAGGACTGTACAACATGACTGGCAGTCAACACAAGAATTCTGATGGATAACCTCGAGTCAAGTAACCTTAAAAGTTAAGAAACTGCTAGTCTCAGTGAATCCCCCCAACTCCTAATGCTTGTTGTTTCTCTCTCTCTCTCTCTCTCTCTCTCTCTCTCTCTCTCCCTCACTCTCTCTCTCTCTCTCTCTCTCAAGACTTGAGACAAAGGGGCTGGAGCGATAGCACAGCGGGTAGGGCATTTGCCTTGCACGCGGCTGACCGGGTTCAATCCCGGCATCCCATATGGTCCCCGAGCACTGCCAGGGAGTAATTCCTGAGCAAAGAGCCAGGAGTAACCCCTAAGCATTGCCAGGTGTGACCCCCCCAAAAAAAGCAAAAAAAAAAAAAAGACTTGAGACAAAGTGTTATTTCCTGATCCCAAATGCTCCCCCCCCCTCACACCTCTGTTCCCACATTCGCTCCTCAGTTCCTGGTAGGAAAAGCTCTTCCTGACCAAATGAGTATCCATACCCTGATTACTCCCTTCCCAGAGCGAGCTTCAACATCTTCAGATGAAGCTCTTCCCCCCCATCATTCCAGGCGGTATAATAAAAATATTTAAAAAATTAAATTTTTAGGGGGAGGGGTTGCAAAAAAATTAAATTTTATTTCTATTTATTTATTTTTTTGTTTGAGGCCATACCTGGCAAGTGATCAGGGCTTCCTCCTGGCTTTGTGCTCAGGGATCACTCCTGGCTGGGCTTGGGGAACATAAGGGTTGCCAGGGATTGAACCCAGCGTTGGCTGCGTGCAAGGCAAATGCCCTACCTGCAGTCCGTTCACTCTGGCCTCATTCCAGGCCTTTTTGTGTGAAGTTCCTGTGAGATTTAAGTCACGTCCTCTTCTGCCTCAGGACCTACCACTGCCAGCTGGGACTGACTTTCAAGGTGGTTAAGTCTTACTCTCCATAGACCTCATCAGGTGTGCAGATAGAATTGGTCACTGAAAGTCATCATCAATATTTTTTTTTTTTTGCTTTTTGGGGTCACACCCGGCAATGCTCAGGGGTTTCTCCTGGCTCTGCACTCATGAATTACTCCTGAGTAAGGGTTAGGGTTAGGGTTAGGGTTAGGGTTAGCATTGCCAGGTTTTAGGTCACACCTAACACCCGGCAATGTGTGCAAGGCAAACGCCCTACCTGCTGGACTATTGCTCCGGCACCATGATCAATTTATGCCTAAGGCATTTCACTAAACCCCAGCCTAGGGCTAGGGGAGATAATACAGGGGTTAAGGCAATGCCTTGCATCAGTCCACCCATGTCAATCCCCAGCACCACTGTGGTCCCCTGAGCACTGCCAAGAGTGACCTTGGACACAGAGCCAGAAGTGGTCCCAGAGCACTGCCAGATGTGGCCTCAAAACTCCCCCAAACCAAATAAAATAAAATAAAACTCCAGCCAAAGCTGTGATGAAAGGCCAGAGGATGTGGTAGTCCAGTGTGTTTGGAATTTGAAACAAATTTTATTTTGTTAAAAAAAAAAAGTTGATGACGTATTCTAAACTCCCAAGGAAAATGTGCAGTTAAGAGTTCTTGGGCTTTTTTTTTCCTTTAACACTAAAGGGACCATCTGACATAAGTTTCTGGGAAATCAAAACGGGCAGTTACAGATGAACAAATGACCTTTACATTCTGGGTGTTCGGGCAGCAAAGGGACGCAGCAAAACTTAGATTCACAAGCAAAATATTTTTTGAAAGTGCTTATTCACCTTTCAGAAGCACATGTTAATTGGCGAAAGATTTCAAATAAAGCTTCTCTGTCTTTCTTTGCAGACTCCAAACTGTTCCTGGGAGAAGGGATTGCATTGTGTTCTCTCCTTCCTGAGAAAGACGAGGAGAGCCAAGGCGGGAGAGCGACCAGATTTTAAGAGAAAGAAAGGAAAAGACATGGGGGACACTCCAGGGTCCCGAGCAACAGTACAGTGGGTGGGGTCAGATCCCTGAAACCCCACAGGGACAGTTCCTGGGAGCCTACCTGGAGTGATCCCAGGAGCCCTGGGCACTGCTGGGTGTGGCCCCAAAACAAAACAAACAAAACAAAACAAAACAAAATGAAACAAAACAAAACAGGACTCTCCAGGGGATGTTTAGTAGGCTGCCCCAGAAGAGGGGAGTAGCTCTGCCAAATGTGTTGTGTGGGTTATCCTGTTTGGGCTTTTTTTTTTTTGGTGGGTGGGTGGGGGGTGGGGCTTAAGCCATATCCGGTGCTATTCTGGGCTTCCTCCTGGCTTTGTGCTCAGGGATGACTCCCGGCAGTACTCAGGGGATTCAAGCAGGGTCAGCTGTGTGTAAGCCAAGCTACTCAGCAACTACTTTATCACCCTGGCTCTGTTGTGTGGGTTTCTCTCTCCGGCCATTTTTCTTGGTGCCTAATTTGGACTATTAACCATCATTTCTCCTCTGCCATCTTGCTTTTGCTTCCTAGGATGGAAAAGTCCACGCCACGTCTTGTTGTCTCATCTCCTAAGAATGAAAAACCTAGCGGCAAGCAACACACTCTGCCTCACAGAAGCCTGTTAGGATCTTGGCTTTTGGCATTTGGGGGCTTGGGATCCCACATCCGAGGGTGGGTTCTGGTCAGTTTCCCCATCTAGGTCAGCATTCCTGGGGTGCCTGGGGGATCCTCTCTGATTGTGTAAACCTGCCCCCAGCTCATGCCTGCCTAACTTCCTAGTCTAACAATAAGATTTCACGGCCTTATAGAAGATTGGGTCAACACTGTTATAAACGGAGTCTACCTGCATTGAACCCACCCCACCTCCCCAAGTTGCGGTGGAATCTGGCAGACGCTGACCCACAGCACACTGTGTTTGAGAGGAAAAAGTTCTCTTCGATCAATGAGTCCAATTCCTCCCACCTGCAATTGGAAACCTTGTGTCTTGCGGGGGGGGGGTAGAAGGGAACCATTTTCGCACTCTTGGATTACTCAGGGTCGTGCCACAGTGACACCCCTCCCCCCTCCGCCCAGTCTTCTGGGGCGTGTTCACCACTTTCTTTTCCTCCCTTTCTATCAAACTGCTGATGACTCTCACGATAAAAACATCTCATTATAAAAACCCTTTCGGTGGCTGGCGTTTTGAGCTTCAATAAATCCTGGCTTAGTATGGAAACCACACAGGCACTGACTCTCCACATTTCCCAACGAGCTGTCTGGAATTGCCTACTTCTTTTATGAGTAATTTCCCCAAGTGTGTGGAAAATTGCCCAAGAACTTCAGACCCCCCAGATCGGCTTTACCGAGCAAGAAAAGAAATCCCAGGATCTGTCTCACGAGTGAGCACTAACCTTTCCCTTGTTTATTTCTTTTTCTAGATTTCCTCATTCACTTTTCTTGCTCATTATCCATGCATCTCTTTGACGAAGAAGGTAGTTTGGGTTTCCTGCTACAGCATCCAACATGGGGCTTCTGAGATGACTCTTCCTTACACATTGGCTCTTAGAACTTTGCTTTCTCTTAACAGCTCCATGACAGGATACTCGGAGATCTGGAGCCAGTCTTTCTCCACTTCCATCTCTCTCAGTGCTTGACTATCTCAAAATCATCCATCTGTATTTCTAGGAACTTGCAAGGCTACAGTTGTTCTTTTACAGTTGTAAAAGGTCACATTAAAGCCTCAATCTTAAGACTTTCTCTGGCTCTCACTTCACAGGAACTCTGGGCTGCTTTCGCTCCTCCCAGTTTCTTTCCAGCCTAGGTTCTTTCCTTCCCTCTTGCCCTCCTGCCCTTTCTCCTTGGGCTCTCGCCTCTGTGTCAAGACTGAAGATGAGTCTCAGTCTGTCACCATGGGATGAGGTTGCCTCTGTCCCTGGACAAAGGTGCTAGGCTCAGGTGTGACTAGGGGACTCAGAATTTCATAGCAACCTTGAAAGATGACTGTGAGAATCATTGGGATAGGGCTGGGTGGGGGTACTGAAGACATACATGGAAGACCTCGGTGAATTAAGTGTCTGGAATTCACAGACCTGTTATCGCCTCTTAAATTTCAAACATCTCCTGCCTACAATGGTACTAGGACCAGTGACTGTGCCTAAGAGGGAATCTAAAGGGGAACAGATCCCCGGGCACCACGAGGGATCACTCCTGACCACAAGTCAGAAGTACCTCCTGAGTCCTGCTGGTGTGGCACTAACCTTCTCTTCCATTTTTTTTTTTTAACTGAAAAATAAAGCTGGGGGGGAAAGGAGTGAATTTCAAGACTTAAATTTGTGAGTTCTGGTTTCAAAATACAGGTCAAGTTTGAATTAGCAACTGGGATACACCCGATTTTCTGGTAACACAACTCAGGCTAAAACGGTGGATTGGAAGGTTGAAAGAGCTGAATGGTATCAAGAGTAATTAATATGGAAATCTGGAAAGGAATTCCCAGAGTAGCGTCTGTGGCAAGGTTGGCCCTTGTTCCTGGTCCTTACTTCCTCACCGGCAAGTTGGTCAAGAGGCTGAAGGAGACAGAATGGAGGCGGCTCTTGTTCCTAACCTTCTTCATTGGTTCTTTCATTCAGAGACAGGCTCAGTCTGGGCCTTTGCCTGTTGAATGTCGCTTTCTAATTCTGCCCATCTCACTAGTGTTCAACATTTCATTAACAGGAAAGGGAAAAGAGAAACGGTCTTTCCAAGTCAAATGTCCTTGTGTTCCCAAGAGGTTTTACGTTTAGGTCAGCACTTAACTGAGTTGCTGATGTGTCGGTTGTGTGACTTGGTCAAAAGTTGCCACCAGTCATAGCAAAGTGCTCTACTGTCTTGGCTTCTGAGACTGTTCTTTATTGTCTTGGTGTGTAATGACAGTTGTGTTTACCAGGCAAAGGGTGCTTAGAACTATTATTATTGTTGTTATTATTATTGTATTTGATATGCCAAAAGCCAGTAACAATTATAGACCTCATTCCCATGACCCGAAGGAATGGTTTGAGGCTCTTCGTGTTCCTGGAGTGAGCAGATGCCCTTGGGCTACACTTGCTTGTGACAGGACGTATGGAGATGTTACTGGTACCGCTCGAGCAAATTGATGAACAACGGGAAGACAAGTGATACAAGTCAAGTTAAGTTATTGTTATTATTATTGTTATTATTATTATTATTATTATTATTATTATTATTTAGGCCCTTTCCTCCACCTCCATGCCAGCTACCCCGGAAGAGAGACATGCCAGACCCACAGCTCCATCAGCGCGCAGCCGACAATCTTAAATAGTACTAGATATTATGATCAGGTCCTTCCTAGGATCTTTCAGATTTATGCACTGTATACAGTACTGGGCAGGTTCTAGTCATCCCAGTGAGCCTAGCAGGAAGCCAGAGAAAACCCCACACCATGAGGTCAGTCATTCTCAACATCCAGACTCCTTAGCTCCTCAGAGCTCCACCCAAGAGAAAACCTGATCTTTCCCCATTGAGTTTCATCAGTAAATGCTCGAGATGAGAGCCTTCTACTAAGAGTATACCACCTACATGGCAGAGCCTGGCAAGCTACCCGTGTTATATTTGATATGCCAAAAAACAGTAGCAATTATCGACCTCATTCCCATGACCTGAAAGAATGGTTTGAGGCTTTTCCTGTTCCTGGAGCAAGCAGATGCCCCTGGGGTACACTCGCTTGCAACAGGACATATGGAGATGTTACTGGTGCCCGCTCGAGCAAATCAATGAACAACGGGAAGACAGTGATACAGTGATTATTATTATTATTATTATTATTATTATTATTATTGTTATTATTATTAGGCTTTCCCCATGCTTGGCTGATTTTGAGGCATCCAGGAGGGAGGGCAGACCCTGGCCCGCCATCCCAATAGAGCCTCGGAAGAAGCCAAAAGGAGCCCCCGCACCATTATGGCAGCCAGTTTCAAAGTCCGGATTCCACAGTTGTCAGAGTGCCACCCAAGAGAGAAGTCAATCTCTTGCTGATACTGGCTCTCTTCAAAGCAGCTGGGCAGTACATCAGTAAATGCAAAAACTAAGAGCATCCACACGACAGAGCCTGGCAAGCTACCCGTGTCATATTTGATATGCCAAAAACAGTAACAAGAAACATGAACATCTTTGTAATTGTATATCTCATGGTGGTATAATAAAATATTAAAAAAAAACAGACCTCATTCCCATGACCTGAAGGGATGGTTTGAGGCTCTTCATGTTCCTGGAGAGAGCAGAGGCCCGTGGGCTATATTAGCAAGCCACAGGGACAAGTGGAGACGTTACTGGTGCCCACTTGAGCAAATTGATGAACAACGGGAAGACAAGTGACAAGTGATTATTACTATTATTGTTGGTGTAGAGGGGACTGGGGTAGGTTTGGGGCCACCCCAGCGGTGCTCAGGGATGTTCCTGGTTCTGTGCTCAGGAGTGACCCCTGACAGTGCTTAGGGAACCATATATGGTGTTGGGGCTCGAACCGGGGTTAGCTGCATATGTTTTGTGTTTTATTTATATGTGTAGTACACATATAAAAGAAAGAGAAAGCAGGCATGTCGGGGGATGCATGGAGGTCACTGTGCTCTGGGGAAGATTTACAGTTACCGGTTGACTGGCCTAAATTTTTATTTGCACCAAGACACCCCAAAGCTGCTGCCTAGAAAGCTGAAAGCTATGAAACGGTGATGATACGAAACGTTTTTAAAGGGAACAGTCACTCTATATTTCTAGGGAGCGGTCACTCTATGTTTCTAGGCTACCAAACTTTTGTTCAGGTCACTTAAAAGAAATCATGCTGAGCCCATTTTCAGAGATGCTCTTTGAGCTTGAGGAAATAAGATCTTTACTAAATTAGCTGCCCACCCCCTCCCAAAAAATTTTAAGTACCTCCAAACTTGGCTGGGTTATTATTTACAAAATAGAAAATAATGTTTGAATGTTTTACCAAAGCAATATATTTCTATGGGAGAATGTTCACAAGGAGGAGAGGAGAGAGAAAGAGAGAAGGGAGCGAGAGAAAGGAGAGAGAGAGAAAGGAGAGAGAGAGAGAGAGAAAGAAAGAGAGAGAGAGAGATTCCTCTAAATTGGCAGTTTTTGTCCACCATCACACCTCGAGTGCTGAACTGTTAGGACCACAAAGCCGGGACTAGTATTGCCAAGAATGACCCCTGAACTTCTGAGTAATTCTGTGGAAACCTCTGCAAAAATGTTGAATGCTTTTTACACACACACACACACACACACACACAAACACAAACACACATACACATGCTGCACTAAATGGGTGGTAGACTTAGACTGTGGTAATTTTTTTCTCATGCTTTTCTTATTTTTCCAAGCAGCCTACCATAACCATGTATTATACACAGGGTAGAACTTAACTACTCTAAAAAAAAATCAACACTTTGGAATCAGGCTGCCTGGTCTTTCTTTTTTTTTTTTTTTTTGGGGCGGGCACAGTGAATGGTGCTCAGGGCTTACCCTTGGCTCTGCACTCAGGGATCACTTCTCAGGGGACCATGTGGGGTGCTGGAAAGTGAAACCCAGGTCAGCCACATGCAAGGCAAATGCCATACCCGCTGTGTTAACACTGGCCTCACAAATCTCGTTTCTCTTGGACTCATTTTTTCTCTCCTATCTCTTCAGTTTATGAGGAATAAAGAGTTAAGAGGAGGAAATTATCTGACACATAGTCAGTGCTATCCAAGTGCTTGTTAAAGAAGGGGGATGAAATTCCCCCTACCCCTCCCTTCTCTTCCCTTTGTTCTTGTGAGCACTAGTTATGGTGCTCACTGGAGATCGCACAGTTGGAAGGCAGCAGTTTACAATTTAGTCACATCATGGTACATTTCCTCTGAAATACTGTGTTTCTACGTCATTTCTGTTTTATGACACAGGTTGCTGAAGAGGCAATACACATAGACAATGCACAAAGACCTATTTTATCCTCAGCAATGTCATTTGAGTGGAGGCCGAGAGAGTCCAGAGACCAAGGCACTTGCCTTGCTTTTGGCTGTGGTGTCCGAAATCCCAGGACCACAAACGCTCCTCTGAGTACCCAAGGGTCTCTCCTGAGCACAGAGTCAGGAGCAGCCCTTGAGCGCTGCCAGTGTGGCTCTCCAAAAAAAACACAACAAAACCCCAAACAATATAGTTAGGGTTGACACATGATGTTGGAGGAACTCTAAAGACATTAAAGTTATTTGTGAGGAGGCGACAAAGAGGGGTTTCCCAAGGCTATTCTGTGACCCCCTCATTTGGTCAGAGCTGGATTACGGCAAGCCTTTTTCTCTCCCAACCACAAATTATACTGTCACAATTTGATTTGTGACGTTCATAGACTGAAAAGATCCTTGACCTTTGCTAAATTATGCCCCCTTGCCCAGAGGTAGAAACGCTCTGGATAAACGGCAAACCTGCTCTCATACGTGCTTCACTTCCTCACGTAGGCCTGGGAGGAGCCACGGAAACCAGAACCGGCTTTGTGGTACAGGTAGTCAAATAATTGTGAAATTTTTAATGACTGATTGGAGAGGATAAAGGATATCAAGAATATAAAGACCAGGCAGAGTAAGTTTGGAAGGATCTTTCCCCAACACAAACGAGTCTCCACAGGGGCTACGGCCATAGCTCCGTAGTTAAGAAGCTCGCCTTGCCTGCTGCCAGCCTGGGTTCAATTCCCTGCACCATATACAGTCCCTAGAGCACCATGAGGACATCCCCGAGTGCAGAGCCAGGAGCAAGGCCTGAGAACCAGATGTGACCCCGACTCCCTCACACACAAAAATTAACACAGAGTAGCCACACACAAGCAACTCCTAAACATAACATATATTTTGTGTTGTTTTGCAAACAAAAGGACTCTCCAAGTTGTTTTTAATTCTATACCAGAATTGCTTTCATGAGGGAATGGTCCAAGAACTGACAAAATTAAAACATAATAATTACTAGGAAAAAAAAGCCCAGAGCAGGAGGATGGCGCTGGAGACCAGATAAATCACACTGGTGCTGCTTCCTTTCAGCCAAGGAAAAGATCTTGTAGGAAAAGGAAACTCAAGTCTTTGTTTGCCCAGCTGTCTGTACCAAGTGACTTATTCATGATTAAATGTGAATAATAAACCTATGCAAATATTTGTTGTGTTCCTCAATTTTGAGGAGGTTGGGGAATTGCAGGAAATGAAGTCATTTAAAATGATTGAGTTTACTATCTTCTTTAGAAACTGGAGAAATTAAATTTAAATTGTTATTTCGTTATAGCATCCTTAAAAAAATCAACTGCTTTTGCTCTGTCCTATTGGAAATGGCAATATAAAAGTTTTTCTCTTAGTATCATGACCTTTAGATAATTTCCTTAGAAACTAATTGTGAAAGTTTTAAAAAAATTTTTTTTTCCCTGACTTTAGAGAGTGAAAAACCTTACAGCAGAACTTCTATAATGGGAAACTCTAACTGACAAGTTTCCAAGTACTCCACTGCTTACTGTAAATTCTGATCTATTGATTTCAGCTACAGTTTTTGATAAAAGGAATAATCCTGACACCTGGCATTCTAAGCTGTTTATCTGTTGAGTTACCGAATTGATTAAACAATTCCCATCCAAAGATGAGTTTTTTAAAAATATATATATTTTTAAATTTAATTAAAGAATTGTGATTTGCAAAGTTATTGATAGCTGAGCTGATAACATTTTAACTCCAATGCCACCAACTAGTGTTATCTCTCACCGCATCACTGTATCACTGTCTTCCCGTTCATCATCGATTTGCCCGAGCGGGCCCCAGTAACATCTCCATATGTCCTGTCTCATGCTAGTAGAGCCCAAGGCATTTGCTTGCTCCAGGAACATAAAGAGCCTCAATCCATTTCGGAATGAGGTCTATAATTGTTACTGGTATTTGGCATATATATCAAATACAACACGGGGTAGCTTGCCAGGCTCTGCCGTGCAGGTAGCATACTCTTGTAGGCATCTCTAGTCCAGCATTTATTGATGAACCAGGCGCTGATAGGCTGGTCTGCTGGGTGGAGTTCTGACGAGAGAGAAGTCGGATGTGGAAAATGGAGGCCTTCATGGAGTAGGGGGTCGTCTGGCTTGTTGCGAGGCTCTGCTGGGATGGTGGGCCAGAGCTAGAACCCACCATCCCTCCCAGGCGCCTCGTGAGCGGCTGGAGAGCCAGTAGCAGCTCTGCCCCATGTCTGCGAGTCTCACCATATTCCCATATTTCATCCCACTCTCCACACTCCTGCCTATCATCTTGACGGGCACATCACAAACATATTGTTAGATTTTTTTGTGTGTGTGTAACCTTCGACTTATTAGCATATCCAAGAAACACTTAAAATAACACAATAGGAAGACAGTGAAAGATATTTTATCATCTTACAACCTCTATAATTTTCTAAAGTCATTTTACATAGTGGGTCATCAACCCTAATCTCTTGTTCTTCCTTTTTGGGAGTCATTGGGCTATGCTCAGAGCCTACTCTTGGCTCTGCATTCAGGTATCACTCCTGGAAGGGTTTGGGGGGCCAATATGGAGTATTTGGAATTGAATCCCAGTCCATCGCATGCCAGGCAAGCACGCTCTCTGTTGTACTATCTTTCCAGAGTCAACCCTGATCTCTTAAGGGAGTTCGCAGCATGTAAATGGCTGATCTGCGTACACAGTAGTTGGATCTGTGTTTCATTCCTGTCCTGGGGTCAAGTGTATTCTGACTGGTGTCTACCTCGCAGTTAACCATAGTCCAGTTTCAGATGAATCTCATTTGCTCACCAATTTATGGAGAACTGATCTAATTTTTCTTGGATCCTGGGGATCTGGTTAGACCACTAGTACAGGGCTGCCTTCTCCTCCTGGAACCTCTCCGCCCTCTCCCTCTTCTCAGAGCTGGGGAGGGGTTAGATTAAAAGTAGAACTCACCACCAGCGGCTTCTACTTCTGGTTTTTGAAAACCCTTTATGGGTCATCATCCTCATTTTGCATTTTATCAGACAGAGAAAGGAGGTTAAAGGAGATAAAGGACTGTCACAAAATAAAGCGAGAACCAAAATTAAGATGACAATTCAGATTTTGACAAATGCATAATAAATTATCACATTCTACACTACTTGTTTGATGTTGACTAATAATAACTTTCTTATTAAAACACTATTTATTTGATGTTGATTAATAATAACTTTCTTATTAAAAACTGTTTATTTGATGTTGACTAATGATAACTTTCTTATTAAATAAACAAACAAACACATCAGGGACCAGGAGAGAGCCCAGGCGGCAGAGAACATATTCCCAGCCTGTACTAGGCTCTGACTTTGAGCCCTAATACCACAAGGCTCCATGGGGAGTACCTGGGTGTAAACTCAAGGCCCAAACACTCCGGACCTGAGTACTGAGCCTCCAGTTCCATGCCAATTGGTGAACAGACTCCCAAGGCTTCTTCTGCACTGCTTGGGTGCCCCTTTTCCTCAGTATTTTAAAACACATTGAAATTGGTGTTTGGCATTATTAATAGGTGACACATTTAGGCAGCATACTAGAAGAGATCATAAAAAAATTTGAAATGTTTAGGAAAACTGTGCTCCATGGTGACTAAAACTCTGCTAGTGAGTGAAATTTGGTTTCATTATTAGCATTTTTCTCTTGTTTCCCGAGAGTCTGCAGTTATCTTCACAAACTCGCTTTTGCCTTTATAGGAACTTGGTCTCCATTCTGATTTAGCTCAGTGGTTTTCTTTCTCATATGATTCTAGCTGGGGAGCCATTGCAGTACGCTGGGAAGTTTCTGAACCTGCAGAGTAATTAATTCCTTTAATACGTTCCTCTGTAGGGAAGGCCCATTAGCAGCTATCACTGTGAATTAACATTTTAATCCAGGAGAAAAGCTCTTTGGAGGCAAGGGGTGAGGGAGGTAAATCTTTGTTGAGAGCCGTGACCAGCGCTTAACCACGCTCCCTGTGGCTTCAGAATGACCCGACGCCCAGAGACAGGCCGAGATAGCTGTTCTCAGTAATGCCCTGACCACACCAGTTCCTTAACATAAAGACATAGTTTGAAATATTACAATTTCTTAGAAGAAAGCAGACAATGAAAGTGTGGGCACTCTCCTCTCTAACATCTAAGAAGAAAGAACAGTCATCATTGAAAACAGACCTGAAGGCTGCTCCACAGATCTATTCCTTTATTTCATTTTGTTTTGTTTTAGGGACATATATACAGGCAATGCTTGGGGGTTATTTCTGGCTCTGTACTTAGGGAGACTCCGCAGACATGGGGCAGAGCTGCTACTGGCTCTCCCTGTGACCAGCCGCTCACAAGGCGCCGGGAGGGATGGTGGATTCTAGCCCTGGCCTACCACCCCAGCAGAGCCTTGCAACAAGCCAGACGACCCCCCCAACTCCATGAGGGCCTCTATTTTCCACATCCGGACTTCTCTCTCATCAGAACTCCACCCAGCAGACCAGCCAATCACAGCCTGGCTCATCAATAAATGCTGGACTTAGAGATGCTTACAAGAGTATGCTACCTGCACGGCAGAGCCTGGCAAGCTACCCGTGTTGTATTTGATATGCCAAATACCAGTAACAATTATAGACTTCATTCTGGAATGGATTGAGGCTCTTTATGTTCCTTGAGCAAGCAGATGCCCTTGGACTCTACTAGCATGAGACAGGACATATGGAGATATTACTGGGGCCCGCTCGAGCAAATCGATGATGAACGGGAAGACAGTGACAGACAGACAGACAGTGACTTAGGAGACCATATGCGTTGTCAGAGAACAAACCCAGGTTGGCTACGTGCAAGGCAAGCACCCTTCCTTCCTACTATACTATTGCTCCAGGCCCACGCAAATCTATCCTATATTAACTTATTTTCTCCCACGATTTGGTTGAATAGTAACTAAGTCTTTGTTGAGGTTTTAAGCTAGGATGCTTAATTTCTGGATCATTTTTAATTCCAAGCTAAACATATTTTAATATTTTTTATGCCGGGGAGAGGGATATCTTTGGAAACAGTTTGCTTTGGCTTCAGAATTCTGACTCTGCTATTTATTTGGGCAAGTGATGAAACAGTTTGTATGTTATCAACCAACATTGAGATAACAGTAATACTTGCCTCTTCTGAGCTGTGATGCCATGTAGGTACCTAATAGATACCTGAGCCCAAGTAAGGTTCAAGTAAGCACCTTTCATGTCAATGATCCTGCCATGGCTCTATGGGCCTTAACCACGTCATATTGGCCAGAAACACAGAAACTTAAAAACTACAAAGTGGAGGAGTGGATACATGGGTTGAGGGAAGAGAACTGACTATAAAGAGACACATGGAACTTCAGCGGGTGAGAGAAGTTCTCTGTATTTCACGTGTGGCCTTCACCAATGTTAAGGCAAAAAGCCCACTCTGTTTCTGATTACTTAGTATACTAATATGCTTAAACTAATCCAGATCCTAATCACTTTACAGCAACTTGAAAGAACATAAAAAGTTTTAAGTTATAAGAGTGGCATGAGTAGGGGGTATAACGATGTATCTAAAATGCAGATTCAACAGAACTGAAACCATGAGATCTAAGGGGCAACCACTGAAACTTTGCAATGTGCCTGTCGAGTTGACAGGGGGGGGGGTAGGGTTTGGGATGGGAGGGAATCTGGGAACCCTGGTAGAGGGAAGTTGACACTGGTGGAGGGACTGGTGTTGAATTATTGTATGCCTAAAACTCGACTATCAGTAATTTTTTAACTCAGGGCTCTTTAATCACTTGATCACTTGACATCCCATTATTCGTTGATTTGCTCGAGTGAGCGCCAGTAACATTTCCATTGGACCCTATCACGTGCCAGTGTAGCCCAATGGCATATGGTTGTTTCAGGAATAAGAAGAGCCTCAAATCATTCGTTCAGGGTCTTGACGAAGAAGTCTGACCATCTTGTAGGTGGGTGGCCACATGATCTTTTGACATCCCGTGGGATCCAGTCGGTAACAGCTCTAGTCCAGCGGTTGTCTCCAAATCGCATTACATGTCCAGCCCATCTGACTTTCGATGCCTTGGCAAACGAGACAGCGTCCCTGACTCTGGAACAGCGATGGAGGTCGGAGCTCCGATTCCTTCTCTCACTTGAGTGAGACGTGATATTCCAAGCATAGCTCTTTCAATTCCTCTTTGGGAAACCCGAATAGCATTCTCATCCTGCTTTCGTAGGGCCCAGGTCTCTGAGGCGTATGTTAATGCAGGGAGAATGGTGGAGTCAAAGAGATGTGCCGGGAGCTGGAGTTTCTGTCTTTTTAGCTATTTCTTCGATGCCCTTGAAGGCATTCCATGCCGCTCTCTTCCTCCTGCGCAGTTCAGGTTTTAGGTCGTTCATCATGTTGACTTCTCGACCTAGGTGCACATACTGCTTCATTCAGAGATGTTTGTTCCACTGAGAGTGAATGGGGCCTCTGGAACTAGTTCATTTTTCATGAACATAGTTTTGCTGAGATTCAGCTGTAGACCTATCTTTCCAAAATTCTCAGTTGAAGTCAGCCGGCATTTGTGCCGCTTGGCTAATGTTTGGTGTTATTAGAACAATGTCATCAGTGAAGCGGAGGTGGTTTAGTTGCCGACCATCTATCTTCACTCCCATTCCTTCCCATTCTAATTGTCGCATGATGTTCTCAAGGGTGGTGCTGAAGACTTTTGGTGAAATGGTATCACCCTTCGAACCCCCCTTTTTTTTTTTTTTTTTTTTTTGCTTTTGGTCACACCCGGCAGTGCTCAGGGGTTTCTCCTGGCTCTGCACTCAGGAATTACTCCTGGCGGTGCTTGGCCCCCGAACCCCTCTTTTGACATTGATGATCACTTCTTTGTAGAATGGTGAGATCCTGGTGGTGAATCCATAATACAGCTCATGAAGGATCTTGATGTATTGGGCTTGAATGCCCCTGTTTGGCTAGGGCTTCGATGACCGCTTCAGTCTCCACAGAATCAAAGGCTTTCTTAAATCAATGAACATGAGAGAGAGCGGCATCTTGTACTCCCTACAAACCTCAATGAGCTTGGTTACCGTGTGGATATGGTCGATTGTGCTGAATCCTTTTCGGAAGCCAGCTTGCTCGCATGGTTGCCCTTCATCTAATGTTCTGCCAATCCTGTTCAGGATGACTCGAGTGAACAGGGGCTCTTTAATAAAACGAGGGCTCTTTAATAAAAAAGAAAAACCTAAGTCTCCTGGTTGACTTCTCTGTCTCTCGGCTTGCTCTTCTCTACTCTTCTGCACCATACCCATCCATGTTCACCTTTTCTTTACTTACCATTTCTAAAAATTTACTAGAGCAGAGAGTTGGTGCAGGGGTTAAGGCTCTTGTCTTGCATGTGGGCGACCCCAGTGCTATCTTGGCATCCCAAGTCCAACAGGCACTCCCAGGAGTGATCCCTGAGCATAGAGCTGTCAGTAACTCCCCAGATGAGCCTCCTCCAAAGAACCTCCCCCCCAACCTGCCCCCCCCCCCCGCCAAATCTAAGCCCTCCTAGGACAGTGTATGTCGCCCTTTGTAAGAAAAGAAAAGAATGTGCGTCTGAGAGTATGTTTGCTTATAGATGCCTAAAATAGCTCTGAAAGATATATGAGAAAGTGGTTATGTTAGTTATCTAAGGGGAAGGGAACAGGGTAGCTGGAGACAGGGTGGGAGGGATGTTTTTCACTATATAGCCTTTTGTTCCTTTTGAATTTTTCAATCATGTGAATGTATTACCTAATCAAAAATAAATAAATAAGATGCAGAAAATAATAAGTAGCCTGCCAAGTTCATCGCTTCATTCA